>JAQGAS010000773.1:0-34176 GCA_034686365.1 Pachymerium ferrugineum | reverse complement strand
ATTTTTAATATAGTTAAGTTTAACTCTAAATATTTTTAAAATAATAATATAAGAGTAGATAGGCAGATAGGCTAAACTCTTCCATTACAAACCCGAACCCGCGATCATCCTCTAGAAAAAGCAGACACCCCCTAACCACTCGGCCACCACAAAAATATGAAAAACCACGGGTATGGAAGTAGGAGTCGGATTCGAACGCGCGTGGTTTTTGTTACATTGGACTACCAACTTAAGTGTCGCGACAACACTAGTCAGTGACCCTTTAACCTCTAGGTCACCACTACTAATTTAGGGAACTTACAATAAATTGATAAATACAAGGAAATAAAAAATTGTAACAAAAAAAACTACAAAACAAGTCTCATTTTTCTTCAAAAATGAATGAGACTAATTTGTAGCGGAAATTATAAATGAATAAAAAAAATTTAATTAAAAAATATGCTATCTCACTTTGAATTTATCTTTTGATTACTTAGAATTATTAAGTTAAAGAATAAATTTAGCAATATCTTAAACATTTTATAAAATTTAAATAAATTTAAATAGGTTAAGAGTTTTAGGAAATTTTAAATTGTACAATAATAGACGGGTTATATTTAATATTGCTTGTAGTCTTTTTGTTGAGCGTAATAATAAAAAAATGTGAAAAATATAATTGTGGTGCTGGAATAGTTTTGCTGTTCTTCCACTTAACAAAACATCAAGCTTCCGGATGAGGCTTCCCTTGAGACTATGAGGAAAACATCGTGTGCTTAAGATTAATACGAATATTAATTTCAGAATTTCGTAAATAAAAAGTGCGATTTTCAAATTTACTAACAAGTAAGTCTCCTTACATTTAGTGGTTCCGAAAACAGGCGTTAAGGGAGTGCTGAATAAAAAATTGCCTTACTACTTTGAAAATGATAATTTTTTAATGTGCCCTTGTTATTAAGAATAAAAATATTAAACAACATGAATCCTTAACAAAAAAATTTTTAAGCCCACTCATACATAAACGACCAGTTGCATTTCCTACAATTTTTTATTTCAATGCTTTACTTCCTTTAATAATAAGTAAATCCATTGCGCATGTAACCAGGACATGATTTCAGAGTTTTTTCCTCAAACGATAATATCTGAGTAGGCTTATAGAGGGGATCAAGTCCAAATCCTATTTATTTTTCATTTGAAACCTCTAGGATGCGTTTCGTGGGAGTCCACACATTTCACATAAGCTGTGTGTTGGCTGATTGAGAAAAGTGCAATGATTGCACGTCCATAGTGAAGCACCTAAATACGGAGTGGACGTTGATGGTGAGGGAGAACCTACAACAAATTTACACCAGAGCAATTTTATTACAAATATAAAAATAAAAATAGAAATACCTTGTGCAGCCATTAGTTGTTCCACTGTTTGCCATTGTTCACTACGTGCCCATACATTAGCCAGAGCTCTATCTTTATTCTTCACTGCTTCCAATAATGGCTTCATATATTCCTACAGTTTACAGAAATAAAACATTAAGCTGAAATAATAATGTGTTTGCACAGTCTTGTAAGTTATAACTGTGCAAACTCACTAAGATATTATAAGTTTATTAAGAATTACTCTGAGCGGTAAAGTATCCATAGTTGCAATGTAAATTAGGAAATGAAAATCTGATGCTGCATCCAAAAAATTTTCAGGTTGAAATTGACGCGTATATTCCGACAATGCATGAAAATCCTGGAGAAAGGGAAAAAAAAAACTATTAGTAATCTTTTAAATCTCGGGGTTATTTAAATTGTATACTTGTAGGTGTCCGTCAAGCAATCTATTTTCTACAGGAAAAGGCTTCACTCCATCACGAATTATAAATGTGAACATTGGTTCCATAGGGGTTGATAGAGGCACGTCCACAAGCAAATATTCAATAGGTAATGGACGGGCTAATTGTATTACTTCGTTACCATAATTGTCTTTTTCCTGTATAGAGATTTCCAAATTTTAATTGTGTTCGTACAGAAAAATGATGTAAAAAAGCTAAGTCGAAGAACACACCAGCCATGCTTTGTTCTCCACTAATGAAATTCAAGTAATAGTTTTCTGGCCAATCATAGCATAGCATGGGTGATATCTTTACTGTTTGCCAGAATAGTTCAATTCAAAACAAATACAAACGAAATCATCCACACTGTAATTGGCCAAAAAAACATACACTGGTTCAATTTCATTGGTGGATAGCACAGCCAAGTGAGAAACATTCCACGCCTATGCAGTAAGCATTTTACATCACCGGGGTATTATTAGCTTTTTGGACATCAAGGGATTAGAAATTACCTTGAAAAAGACATCGGGAACGTATTGTTCATTAGTTGATTCCCGGACATAACCAAGTTCAGGGGCGTCTTTAGTAGGCACAAGGCAATTGTCACGTACTAAAGCCATACATTGATTAGATACTTGGTAGCCCTCCATGTGCACTTGATTAGATGCATCCCCAGTTACACAAATAGTAACAAACTTTGATCCAAAATATCCATCAGGCGCTAATTTGCATGGATTTGGGTATTGGTTTTGAAGATGACCGGCCATGATACATTCCTGAGCACTTAAGAAGTGAAAATTCTAAAACGGAAACAAATATTTCTTTGTGTAGAAGTCACACAAATTTAAATTTTATTTCATACCATGTTACGAAAATGTTTAACCGTTCCTTTGGTTAAATCATCGGCAATTAAGTCAGTAAAAATCCAGCCAACTCTTTGCAGACCCAGTTGCCGAGCTATATCATCAACGATATCTCTTTTGTCATCGGGAAGAAGCTTAACCATGTCACGTGAACTTTCCTGAAATTTTATGGAGTGTTAATTTTAGTAAACTGTAGGCATTCAACAAGTTTTATAGGAAAGAATCAAATATAATATTCTTCTGCATATTAATTTATGTCAAAAGGAAACAGTGAATGCCAGCAATAAAAAGACTCATCACGTCCACGTTCCAGCATGGTTGTGCTCACTAATAAAAATCTAAGTAATGCAATTATATTAGTCAATCCCAGTTAAGCTGTGCTTTCTGGATCAATAAACTCTAAGCAAAGTAATTTATTTAGTCAATCATAGAGTAAATACGTAACCATTTCGCCACCATTTTAATTAACTGCAATGGCTAGACTAGTTCTAAACAAAGCGATTATTAACAAGGATTAAGATGTCGGGTTGTGATTGGCTAAAAAAATTAATTGGTCGGGAGCCTAGCGAAATCATGCTACTTTGTAGAAATGATTCTAGATTGTTAAATTGCAGTATGAAAAGCATTGTCAAGTTAAAATTACTTGGGGTGGTTCGTAAATAGCAGCAATATTGGTTTTAATTCCTAAGGGCACATCCTTATGTGGCTCATATTGACCAAACGCGAACCCAATACGTTGATGACCAGTAGTTCTCCAGTAATCCAGAAACCGTTCAGCCGTTTGGGGATTCTCCAAGACGATATTGTCCACATGTCGATACGGCTAAAAATACAGTATATATTTTACCTAAGTAATCAGTTGTCAGTTATGACTTGTGGTTACCTGTCTGTTTAATGTGACTGCATTGGGTTGACACTTGGAGCAAATCCCTTTCGGCCAAGGCAGGTGATCTTGACATCCATGTTTGATTTTGCATGAAATGTTCTCCAAGGCAGCAAATTTCCCTCTAAAGAATATTTTTTTGTTACTTGATTTAATCGCCTAAAGCTTCATCAAGTCCAAGAGTTTCCCAATACTTGTCCACACCGCCCTTCAATTTTCTTAAATTAGCATGAAATGACATGTGCTTAAAGTTTTGTGCTTTCAAATACTCCTCATCATACGGCTACAAAGTGACAAAATACAAATTAATCGAATGGCCTCAAGTAGGAAATGTAATTAACTTACTTCTAAAGGGGCACAATGAACACACTTCGCATTCGTATTATGTTGACACCTGGTAAAATAAAATTATAAATTAGTTTAGTGGCTACATGGTTAAATATGCAGGATGTTTCAAAATTCAAAATTTGAAGGTACATAAAACTATATATGGACGACGGTTTCCATGTGATAGTACGGATTACGATATAGATAGTGCGTACAGATAGCACTAGTAATCATAGACGAGAAATTCCATTTTTTTCAGTTCAACGATTGCTCAATAATTTCATTAATCCGGTCATATTTTTCCATCAGCTTACTTATTGCATTGATTTTGTTGCAACATAACACTAAAATAATTTCATAACTTCCGCAAGGTTTGGCCCTACCCTAACTAAGTTTTGCACTTTAGGACCTTTTACAAACCACTCGACAATGTCAGCGTCTAAAAGTAAAAGCTTAGTGTTGTTAATTTACATTTAATCATTGCTTCAACTTGAACCAACTTGACCTTTGTAAGGAACCAAACACTCTATTCAATTAATATTTTCACAGGCGCAAAGTAATTCAGAATCAATTATTACGGCTGGATGACAAGACCGCGCGACCAAACAGTTGTTTACATTAAAAGAAATTTAGTTTCATTTGGGTTCTCATTTACATTAATCGTATGATTAAAAAAATTGAAACACCCTGCACAAACATCACGTACAAACGTTCATCACGTGGCCGTTCAATCCTTCCATCTTGTTTTTGAAGAAACACATCCACATCATCTTCCATTATACTCACATTACTCGAACTGTATGCGGTATTTACCGATAGACCAGAAGTTAGAGAAGGAGTTTCAGTCGTTTGCAAAATTGTACCATTTAGTGGATGCAGATATATCATATCTCCATGTCTATAGTTAAAAATTTAATTAACAAAATTATTTATTAAATGTTTTCGAAAAATTTATTGTACTTGATTCCATAAGTGTTCAAAGTTTTACTCCGGGAAGAAATAATTTCTACGGATTTGTTTGGTTTCTTGTATAGAGCAAAGTTGAATGTTTTTAAATTAAAAGCTTCACAAACCTATGTCAGATAAAAACAGAATAAATAAACCTGCGTATTTTAATTTTAAATTGTACTTTTTCAAATAATTGTGATGTGTTGTCCTTTGACGAAGCGTCGATTCGTTTCGTTCCCTCAGGTGATTGAACACGTACAATCTGGAAATAAGCAAACGTTCGATTTAATTTTATAATCACCGCTTTGTAGTATTTAATGCAAACGATCCAGTTTTCTTCAAGATAGTTTTAAACGAGTTTATTTACACCCAGTCAATGAAACAGGGGATGCTGCATTTAATTCTTACCATTTTTTGGGCCGTACGTTACACTTAAGGTGACAGAAATTTAATTATACAGGTATTTAGTCAGTAAAAACCTTGCAATGGAAATACATCTTGCTATTACTGCTCCGTCATTATTAACGACATTAGCGCTACCTAGTAGTAATGTGTAAAATTAGTAGTATTAATGATAAAGCGCTTCCATCGAGCGATTTGATCGAATATAACTATAATTAAACTAATAGCAAATAAACGTTTTAATATCAATCTTGAGTTTTTTTTTTTTATTACAGTATGAAAGTATAATAAAATTTGTCATATATCAAAATATTTGTATCACAATTCAGTTTTTTGCTCTTTAGATTTCGTGTTAGTTTCTTTTTTTAATTTTTTGTCTTCTTTACTCGATGTAGTTTCGTTTAAACAATCTAATAAAATGTAGAATTGATTAATAAATAAAAATTAGGCATGCAATTGAATTTTCTTGCCATCATCTCCTTTTCTTAAAACTCTCCGTGAACAGAGGAAATCAATTAACCGTGTATCTTGATGATTATAATACCAATCGGAAATATCGTCTTCATAGTTCTCCAATAAATTCTCGCACTGAAGGATAACCATTAAAATATACAAACATTTTACACGAAGTAATTACTTTGGCTTTTAAATCCGTGATTTCAGCGGAAGGTTTATCCCATAATTCGTAAGGAATTCCTAATTCAACTTTTACGCCCTTATCGCTATAAATAAATAAAAAATAATTATAAAAACATTTTTATAAAATACATAAAATTCTAAAATGAATAACAATTTTTAAATGTATGAATTTACATTAAATTAAATTATTTACACAAGTCCGCCTAAAGTCCTAAAGGTTTGACTCATTTCTTTATCAAACCTTGTACTATCTTGACGTTCTTTATGAACATTGTATTCTAACATCTTCTCACAAATCCCTTCCAAAGATTCAACGAGGCGCAATTCCCTTTAAAAAAAAAATCAGGTTTTACTTTACTTTATTTATTTAATAAATTTTTAAATTTACGATTTCGTGTATTTTTGTTTTTTCTTCTTTGCTGAATCGATTTCGTAGCCCAAATCAAGAACTTCGTGGGTTTTCCCCGTTTCTTGCAGCTTTAATTCCAGTTCGATGGCTAAATACTTACAAACTGTAAAAATTCAAAATCGTAATCAGTATTAGATTTTTTAAAAAAATAAAATACTTTATTTAATTTTTTTACCTTCGCAGGTGTTTGCATACAAAACACCATGTTTTTCGTCGTATTCACGTTGAGGGTCACCAAGTATAAATTGTAAAAAATGAAAAGTAAAAAGCACTAAAATAGTTCTCATTTCGGCGTCATTCAATTGAATTGTAGTGTAGACTATTACAATAACTAAGCTGAGATTATGTATGCCATGAAAATGGGGGAAAACTTTATCCTGAGTACCAGGATATAGTAAGCACGCACTATATCCTGGGTGATAAAGTGCCACCATTGGAAACACTATTCTATTTGTAGACCGGCACCTATGCGGTATTGTATGCGGTATTGATCTGTAGATAGAGAGCACTGAAGGAACCACGTGATCTTGATGTGCAGCACAGAGCAGCCGACAGATACTGATATTTTTCTTTTTTATTTATGTATTATATTAATTTTTTTAAATAAATTCAATCACTTGTGTCTAGCTGAGCAATGAGGAAAATTCTGGAAAAATCTCGCTAAATATATACATTTAGCAAAAAAACAGAATTGCTGGGATTTGCTTGTGTTTCTATGCCCTCGTTGGCTCGCAGTTACTGCAAACATATTGAGGGAAAAAAAGGAAAACACTTTCACCCAGACTTGACCCCATTCATTATCCCATATTCAATCTTTAACCACTAGATTTTGATGGTACTTATCTTTTATGGCATATATCAACAATTGGGAATCGGAATTTGAAAATGTTTCACTTTAATCAACATTGGTATTAAACTGGTGCGTTTTTATGTTACGGCGTGGATATTCGTGGAACATTTTCTGGTGTTATATTTCTAATCGCAATTGCAAGTAGTAACTGGTGTATATACTGTCTTACCTCCTATGAAGGTGAAGTTATATTATAATGTAGGGGAGTAAGCAATCCATTCACAACCTTTTAACATGCACCATGCGCACGCATCTTATGAAGTTGCACGTGCACAATGCCATCTGTCACTGTTGGACACCCTTCAAACACCAGCAAAGGCTTTTCTGCCTTCACATTGGTGTTCACATTGGTGTTCAATAAAATGATGATATCAAATTAAGATGGAAAATAATAAAGTAATAATTTATTGGCTTCCATAGAATAAAGTATCATACACACTTTTTATTCCGTGACGAAATGCGTATTTACACCTAGGTCGATTTGACCTTTACAGTTCCATTTGACTGTTTTGATGGAGTGTAGCTTTGGACGTAAAATCTTATAAACATGAAAAAAATGACAACGACTTGAAAAATGTAGTAATATCCTAATTCATGTGGATAGCCAAGATGACAATTGGTCAGAAAAGATGGCAATATTCCGTGGAGTGAAATTAAAACTAACTGTATCTGAAAAATATTTTCTCTTATATAATGTTGACTGAGTCTATATATTATGTTTCATATTTACAATTTGTAGCATTGTCAAATATTTTTTCCACCACAGATATTTTTGATATTCTGGTCCCAGAGCTGCTATTGTGTAATAAGTATGCATTACAACATGAACTCCACTATTCAGCAATATCAGAGACGACGTTTGACCACCTAAGATATGTTTAATTTTGAAGTAACCGGCTTTTTTTATTTATTATTTGAAATCACCTGGTGAAAATCTTGTGTTAACCCAAGACATACTTGGAGCCACAAAGTGGTGATATACATGGAGTAAATTAAGATTTCCATATTTTTTTCTCAGTAGAAAAAAGAACTAAAAGTGTAAAAGTAAGATTTTGTATTCACTGTTTTATAAAAAATTACTTACTGAATCAGTCCAATCTAAATATTTGACAATATAGTACATGTAATAGATGAAAGCAATCTAAAAAATAGAAAGAATTTTATTAATACAGTACGAAATTAATATCACCAAAAACATGTTGGCATTTATAACCACACCATGTTTTGTCATGTAAATAATCCTTCCACAGTTTTTCTTAAAACTGCATTTGCAGTTTGTGTTCTAGAGATATATTATAGTTTTTTCTCTGGGTGCATAGTTGCAATGAGCAATAATGTGATGTAGGCATTACCCTATAATATGACATATATTACCTTCTCAGTAGTAGGCGTTTTGCTTCTATCTAATGGTGCACAAAGAATGTTATAGTTATTTCTCCAACCCCATACCCAAATCTAGATATTACAAAATATTTATGTGAATGTGAGAACTGTAACCAATAGTTTGTCAATACCCACTTGTTGACACATGTAGAAATTGACAAACGTTATGATAATATTATACAATATTATTAATACTCTTATGCTATACGGTTTTTTATTCTTCATCATTAGAGGTCCCAAAATCAAAGTTGTAAAAAGATACATTGCAGAGAGTATCAACGTGGGTGTAAGACTATCCATCAGAGGCCAATTATCCATTCGTTTATCTACAAAAAAAAAATATAAAATCGCAGATATAGTGAAAATTAATGCATGTGCGTCAAATATACCTCTTGTCTCCCAAATCAAGTTAACGTAATAGCCAATACGCCTAGTTGAATTTTCCATACTTCAGTTTTAGTACGTTAAATACTTCTGAAACGACGATTCAAGCTAATAATGAAAAGTTGAAGTGTACAACAAAAGTGAATGTGATAATTGATAAATGTGTACGTATATTGTATTACTTATGGAAAAACTTTTGTTGAACTATAATACTATCGCTTTGGAGATAATCTTGTTTGGACATGTTGTGGGGGTTAGTATAAATGAACAAATCCTCCAGCTGTTTTATTTATTTTTTTCTCTGCCATAAAGGTGGACTATTATTCTGCCACCTGGCAATATATACATTATGTATAGTTAATTAAATGATATAATTAAAAAAAATCGTCCATTTTTAAAAAGAACTTTGACTTTTTTCTATATTTAACCCCATCATGATTAGGCTATACAAAACTAGCTAGACTATCTAATCAGGACCCAGCCCATTTAATTAAGACATAAAAGAGGAAACTCCTATTATAAAAGCGCCATTTCCGGTAGATTTTGTGGACGGATGTTGTTGAGACATATACAGGGAGCAGGAAGCTAAGCAAAACAAAACAATAGTTTTTTTGTGAAAAAATCTTCTGTAAAAAATTAGAAACACCTGCCAGTTAAAATATCAAAACCAACAGGAAGAACAACTTTTAGATTCACCACATATCCTTGTCTCCGGGCCTGGTTGTAACGATTGACGATTAGATAAAATGCTATCAAGAGGAGGACATTTGATAATCTTCAAATGATGAATATTAACACCGTACCGTAGTTATGTCTGGTAACAATTTGTATTATCTATACCATTTTTTATACTATTTCTAACAAATTTCAGATTCAATGCAAGTAAAATTAAAAGAGTTGTATAAACAGCTGCTTATTCCTCGAGCAGCATGGATGGGCGACAGAATGGAATTGGCCATACAAGATTTCTACGTGGAACTCAAATTGGAATCGTCTGAGAAAATAATTTATCATGATAAACTTTTTGATAATATGAAAAGCAAGAGAACTCTTATAGAAGGTTTACCAGGTTTTGGAAAAACAACTTTAGCCACTAAAATTACATATGATTGGGCAGTTAATGAAAAATACACGCAACAATTTGATTTGGTGTTTTTATTAACACTTAGAGGCTTAGAAGATAAGTCTGTCATAAATGAACTTTTTGAAATTGTTAATACTTCTGGATATGAGAAACCGGAAGAAGTATACGATAGGATAGAGAAAGAAGAAGATAAGATTTTATTAATTTTGGATGGATTGGATGAAGTGACAGTTAATGTAAGAGATACAATATTGAGAATTCTATACAAAAAAGAAATGAAACAAATGACTGTGGTTGTCACATGTCGAACCAGTGAATTCAGTTTAGAGCCAAAAGAACATAGAGCAATATTCCGGGGAATGCCAATTAAAACTGATTTCAGTGACCAAAGAGTAACGGTACTTGGAATAACTGAAGAACGCAAAGAAGAGTTCCTTGAAAAATTTCTCCACGACACAAAGTCAGTCGATCAAGTGATCGGATATCTACAAACACTCACAGAACGGGTTGAAGAATTTTTCAATTCCCCACTCATGCTAATCCTATTAGCTGACATGGTGGTTGGAGGTGAGCCAATTGGACCAATCACGTCAATGACTAATTTCTTCAAAGATGTCATAAATTTTATGATCAGAAGAAGCGAAGAAAGAAATGATGTATTTCTACCACCATCTTTTAGTGTTTTTGATGCTAAAAATCGCGAAAATGGTGCTTTTAAAACCAAACTAACACAATTTGGTTACCAGTGTTTTAAACGGATTTGTACTGAAGATGTGCTGGAATTCAAAAATGATGAATTGATTCAAAATATTCACAGAATGGGATTAGTCATCCAACAAAAGAAATTAAGCAACATTGGATGTAAATATTACTACCAGATTTATCACCGAATTATCATGGAATTCATGGCTGCTTATTACATGTGGGATGAGTTCCTTCGCAATGATTCTGTCTTCTCTTATCCTTCCAAACAAAAATTACTAGAGGATGTAGTTTATTTCGGGGAAACGTCAATGGTCACTCCATTCTTGATTGGGTTAATGAAAGATAAAGCTGAGATATACTTCAATCTTATGTCCAAACATAATGCTCTATTCGATGTCCATGAAGTTGCTCTCTGGAGAATGTTAATGGAATGCGAACATGTCGACAAAATCCGAAGTTCTTTAACTCCTATTTTACCATCAACATTTCATCGTTTCATTTCAAAAAATTTACGGAATTTTTACTCGTCTGTTTTGCATGAGCAATTGGTCAGACTCGCAGTGACAAGTGGCAGATTAAAATGTGTAATTGTAAATGAAAATCTAGAATTTGGTTTACCAACAGACATAGAATTGCCTTACATTTGTCTTTTAGATACGCCTAAGGATATTAATGCCTATGATTCACCTTTACCTCTGTCAATCAAATGTGATACCTGTTTCATCCAAAATCATCGGCTAGCCAAAGCATTAACCTTGAATGAATGTTTTACTTCCAACAAAAACGTTTCAGCCAGAAAATTCGTTTTTAACTGCGTAAACAATAATTTCAACGGCGGCTTTTTCTGCAATATTGGATGGCCTCACAATGTGGAAATTAATAAAATTGTTTATGATACTAATACATTACGTTGTTTAAAATTGGAGAGAAGAAAAGCCATCTTTGAATCAATTTGTAATATATTAGATACTTTCCAAGTCAATGGTTTAATTTGCAAATCATACGATGAAAATGAAATAACTGAACTATTGTCGCACTGTAAAAATGTAAAACGCCTATATTTAAAGAGTTACGATTCATTTTCAATATCTGTTGATGCATTGTTTCTAGATAATGAGTGGGAATACATATCACTGCATAATATTCATTTTACACCACCAGCCACTGGAGATTTCTACACTTGTAAGAAACTAAAAATTGATTTGAATTTAGAAGGAAGTTTTGTTTTGAGTAAAATGTCAATGATTACTTATTTGGAGTGCAGTTGTTTTGCCTTAATTAAACAAACGAACAGTCCTTCTCTGTGGCCTTGTTGCGAAACAATAACAGAAATTGTTGTCTCTCTGCTGGAAACTGCTTCTTTTACAATCAAATTTTGGGAGATTTTTCACGCATTTCGAAATCTAAAATCATTGACATTAAAAAAGTTTCGGTTGGACTACGCAAATAAGAAATCCGGCGAAATATTTTCTAGTCTATTACAACTACCAATTGATCGATTAACAATTGAATTTGCCCACTCTGAAAATATAATTGCTTCAATTGAAAATTTTCACATCTGTATGCAAAGTCGAAGAAATACGAATTTAAAAACGTTAGTTGTTAAGCTAGATTCAAATACCGGTGAGGAAATCATTCGAAAATGTCAAGAAATTATTATGTATTGTGCTGAAGAGAAAATGGGTTTGGAGAAGATTGAGTTATGGTTTCGAAAGGACATGGAAGGAATTTTTAAGATTCATTCTCTCTCTGGTGTTGATGTTACGTACTCGTTTGAACAAGAGTTCGTTCATCCATATTTTGAGGATACACTTCCTCTATTTTTTAAAGAAGGTCTCACTTCTCGCATTGTAAAAGTTAGTCTCACCCCAACATTGTAAACTTGTGCTAAACAAAACTGTATTGTTGCTTTAATGGTAAAACAACATTGAATGTGCTTAGTATCATATCTCATGCAATTTTTTTACAATCTTTAGATTTTGATATATAACTCTCAATGTAAAATTTTATAAATAACAATAATATTGTTATTACTGTAAAGATGTTATAATAAACTAAATTAAACGAATAACCCAAATGGCAACCAGGTTGAAAAAATGGCAAAATGGCATGCAATGCTAACAGTGCTAATTGAACCTGAAAAATAAATAATACTTAATCTACTTTCGATTTGTGAATAAAATAAAAAAATTATTACAATTTGAAGCATAGTCAAGTATTTTTTCCACCATAAATATTTTTGATACTCTGGCCCTAAAGCAGCAGTAGCATAATAAATGTGCATGATAACATGAACACCACCATTTAAAAGTATAAGCGATGATGACTGACCACCTAAATAATCATAATGTATATATGATTGAATCTCTAGGCATTTTGCCTGATTATTATTTTAAAAAATACCTGGAAAAAATCTTGCATTAATCCAAGCAACAGTTGGAGTAGCAAAGTGGTGGTAAACATGTAAGGTATTAAGATGAGTAAATTTTTTTCTTAATATAAAAAAGCACTATAGACAAATTACAATTAATATGGTTTTCAATTATAAGTATGTGGCTATATTATTTACCGAGTCAATCCAATCTAAGTATTTGACAATGTAGTACATATAATAAATTGTAGCAACCTGAAAAATTAAAAAACGTGTAGGGCAATTATAACTTAATTAGAAATTTAATAAATTCCAAGGTGTGTGGGTGTCAGGAGCTACTTTGGTAAGAAAGCTTGAAAAAATTTCACAAACTCTTGGCTAAAAGATTCATTTAGAAAAGGATTTCACTGGTCGAGAGAACAGACTTATACAACCTGGGAACGAGTACACGAGTGAACATACATAGCTGGAATCATTCGTATTCTTTTTCCCCCATGCAGTTTACATTCACTGCATTAGCTGCAGCAAAGCACAACTTCTAGGAACGTTTAACATTTTGCGTTTATTATCCCAACTGAAAAAACTGTACCGGTAGTGAAAGTACGTTTCTATTTACCTTTGCAGTGGTAGGATTTATGCTTCTGTCAAGTGGTGTACACAGAACATTGTAATTCTTTGCCCATCCTAGCACCCAAATCTTAAAAATAGTAAGAAGCTTAGTTAAGTCAGTTTACTTTCAGCTATTGACAGAAGTAACTGCATTCAAAACTAAACTGTAGGTCAACGATGTGTTTTCAAGAATTTCATAAAGTTCTTATAGCTGTAGGTAGTTTAGTTTTAATGCTCTTACTTAGTGGAAAATTTCTTACTTGCTGAACCATATAGAAATTAACAGCCACCATAATACCATTATAGATGATCATTAGTGTTTTTATATTGTATGGTTTTCGTTTCTCCATCAGCAGTGGACCAAGAAAAACAGTTAAAACGACGTACAATAAGGGTAAAATTAACGTGGGTAAAACGCTGTCCAATAAAGGCCAATTATCCATTCGTTTATCTTAACAATAAAAATATTTTAAAACGTGAACCCAGATTAATGTGTATATAGGACTTACCCCTCTTTTCCCAAATCATGTTGATAAATTGTTCAATGTTTGGAATTGAATTATTCATGTTCATACTTTAATGCGATGTGAGTGACCCAAGTTAAGGAAACTGATATTTCAGACAATTTTCATAAAGGCCCCATTGTTCATAATTATCAGATTTTACGTATGATTTATGCGTGGGGCATATTTCAAAACATGCGTGACGTAGGATTTATAAATAAAAACCAAAATAAAAACATTTCTGCGCTATCTTCACTCTTAGAAATAAAGGTAGGATAAGGTCTGTGAATAGGAACAAATGGATGAAAAGGTCTAAAAATTGTATTGGTTTCTACTACGGAAGGTTAAGTATTAAACCATCTAAATGTTAAACCTTTCGGGGTAGAAACCTATACTATTTTCAGACCATTTCATCCATTTGTCCCTATTCACAGACCTTATCCTACCTTTATTTCTAAGTGTTGGGCGGAAATAGATTTTCGTCCAAGGTGCTTTTGCCATATATTTTAATGTTGCGCCTATTATTTAGTTTCCGTCATCATGTAAAATTTCACAAATAGAAACAGTAACAATGGCTTGTACAAGCCCAATTCCTGTGGATAACCCAGATTGCAATTTGGTGCCATGTATTGCTATTAATGCTAACTGCACTTACAAAAACACAAAAGATAATCTGTTTGTGTGTATAAAAATATTTTATCTTTTTTTTTTTTAACAAGTTGCAACATTAGGTGCAGCATTTCAATTTTAAGAACAAGTGATTGAGATATTACGGGTTCCCTTATTTAGTTTTAGTAGTGATCAACATTTTAGGTCTATTCAGAATATCTTAGATGTCATTTCTTTTATTTTGCCAGATGTTCAATTTCTAATGAATTATTTTACAGATCCAGCATTTAATATTTGATTATACAACAAGTTATTTACTCAGCTCATTTTATAACTTTATATATCAGATTATCTTACAGGAATACCAGAGTTTCAACGAGGATGGTAAGGAATTGCCGTATCAATTAACAAAAAACTTTTTTGTCAAAAAAAAAAAAAATCGATGTTTTAGGCAGTGAAATTGATCCTTGTGTTCGCCCTGATGGCAGTGGGCATGACTGATAAAAATCCTGTTAAAGGTAATTTATGGGAGATTTAATGGTAATTGACTAGAAATGAGCCCAATGGCCACAACTACATATCCCTAAGTATATTTTTCTTTCAAATTTAGAAAAAAATTTTTAAGTTCTTGAAAAGTTTTTTGCAAACTTTCACACATTTTGCAAAAAGTGCCTCATTATATTTGCAAACTTTTTTTTACAAATTTTTTGCAAAGTGGCCAATTCAAAATTTGATTTAACACAACGTACCAGAATTTTGTGTAAAGAATTTTGGTGAAATATTTGTAACATTTCAAACCATAGTGCACTATAATTTGTTTTGGTTGATACCATCTTTCTGCAATGGAAAAAATTAAGTCAAAGCTTTAATCATGTTGTATATAATTACTTTAACCTAGAACCTCGACAGAGCTATTTTCAAAATTACCCCGGGAAAATTGATATAAATTACACCATGAGTAAGTCTTCCTATATTTACTGTAAAATTTATAAATAACATTTTTTTTTATTTTAAAGTGTCACTTAATTTCAAAGCTTCCGTTCTCAATGGAACTGCAAATTTGACAGCTAAAGGTAGTAAAAAAAATAGAAACAGTATAACATGTGATCATTTCATTTAATCTAGAACCCAGTCAAAATCGTCCTCAAAATTACTCAAGAATAGTTGAAGAATTAAATTCCAGTATAGGTATACATTCTCTACTTACTGTATTATATATGTACACATATATAAAAAAATACATTTTTTTATTTTAAAGTGTCATTTAGAAATGAGTTAGCACTGCAAAAATCTACTGTAGGTAAGTCCTTCTATAAATACTTGAATACCTATATATGTAAATATTAAAATTTTTTTTTTAAAGGGTTACTTAAAAATGAGTTAGCACTGCAAAAATCAAAAGTGGAACAATGTTTGGAAAATTTGACATCTCAATTCAACATCTTTAATTCACACTCATTCGATTTCGCTTGGAAAATTGAAAGGTTTAGTCAGAAGCAAAAGTTAACCCTGCATAGCAATCCATTCTACGTTTCTAAGTACAAAATGGGGGTTCAGTTGAACGTAAACGGGAATGGAACTCACTTGTCACTTTATTCAGGAGTATACTTCGGTGATTGGGATGCTATTCTTACATGGCCCGTTGAGTACAAGGGAAAATTTATATTATATGATCAAGTCGGTAATAAACATGAAACAAAAGATATTGTTGTTAATAAGGAAGATTGCTCAAAATATAAAAATGTCGCTTCGAAACGACACTGCTTTTGGGGATTTCCCCAATGTTTTCCACTTGATAAGCTCAAACCTCCGTATTTAGTTAATGACACAATTTATGTAGGATTTAAAGGACAACTGTTTCCTCAATAATAATAATAATAAAGTTTACGTCATACTAACTTACTGAATGTAAGATAATTGTGTTTTACTTTGAATTAAACTCTTGAAACCCAGGAATAGGATTTTGTGAAATTTTTGAAATTGCCATATATTTTGCAAAAATTTTGTAAAAAAAAAAAAAAGCAGCCAATTACTTGCAAAATATTTGAAAATTTTTTTACTTGTTAAAAAAGATGTAAAATGGTTCAAACTGCCTCTAAATTGACTTTTCCAGAAAAACACTTGGCAGTTTCACTCGATTTTTTTCTAAAAACCTGCAATTGGGCAACCTATTGCAGTTTATTTCTGAAAAATTATCTTTTTTGGATTTGAAACTTTTACAAATAAGACACATTAACAACAGTTTTAAACGACATTACATGAAGCAAAGTTTGGAATGCCTAATATCTAAATTCAATACCACTTTATTTCCACTTCTTCAACTATGCTATGAAAGTTGACCATAGGAAACTTGCTTAATAATGAACATATTAGATTTTTTTTGTATTTTCTGTATTAATAAAAGTCATAATACAATTATAAATTGTAATATTACTGGATATTGCAATGTATTGCAGAATTTTTCAATTATGTGGTGCATATTGAAAAATGTCATGACATTTCTTAATGTACTCCACACAATTGAGCAATTCTGTTATTGTTTTTTTTCATACAGAACTAATCTCGTTTAATTCTATGGTGATTTTGATTTCACACAATCTGTCAACTTGTTTGGTGAGTAACTTTCAATGTAAAATCTCACAAATAGAAAGAATAAAACAATGGCTTGAAATGGCGTGTACAAGCCCAATTCCTGTGGATAACCCAGATTGCAATTTGGTTGAAAGATTGGCACGATTCCATGTATTGCTATTAATGCTAACTGCACCTACAAAATACATTTTATTTTAACCCAAAAAAAAAATTGTGCAAATAAAATAAAAACTGGACATGCCAGTAACTTCCTCATTACAATTGCGTGGTACAATTGTTAATTGAAGGAAGTAAACGTGCAGATGAAAATTCGAGTGAACATTACGGACAATTCTGATTGCATTATTGATTACCATTTGAAGTACAGTCAAATATTTTTTCCACCATAAATATTTTTGATACTCCGGTCCCATAGCAGCCACACAATAATACGTATGCATTATTACATGAACTCCACTATTTAGAAGTGTAAGAGAAAATGATGACTGACCGCCTAAGTTAATTAATCAAGTTGTGGGTCCGATCACTTTGAGAAAATGGTGTTATGAATCCTTACCTGGTAAAAATCTTGCATTCACCCAAGCAATACTAGGAGTGACAAAATGATGATATACATGAAGAATATTAAGATGATCAAATTTTTTTCTTAGTATAAAAAAAAACTAAAACGAAGTGGCTATTAACTAATTTCCCAAAATAACCTTTTCGTGTATTAATTACTGAATCCATCCAGTCTAAATATTTGACAATATAATACAGATAATAAACTGTTGTGATCTGAAAGTTGAAAAAACACGCACCACCATTAAAGTGCAAATAATTTGAAAAAAAAACAGTAGATCAGTGTAGACAAAGTTATCCGCTTGACCTAAAATTTGCTAAATAATCTCACATCACCCTACTATTGTAGCTGTACAGCCAATGGGACGATGTAGTTCTAATAATGGCCGCAGTTCTAACAATGGTGGCGCATCGATACTGCCAGGTGGAAAAGGAAATAAATCCACCTGGCAGTACCGACGCGCCACCATTGTTAGAACTGCGACCGTTATTAGAACTACCGAAGCGACATCGCCCCATTAGTGTTGTTTCTTTGACACGTAAGTCGTCTTCGCATTCTCCAATGGCAGGTGTTGTAGTAGTAATTTATGTAAAAGTAAATAAAAATTGTAAAATGATAAAATAATAAATATAGCAGGACTTTCTTTAACAAACGCACCACTTATGGAACAATGGATTTCAAAAGTTGCAAACAGTTGGTGCTATGCTATTCAACAAAGTCCTCGGGACACAATGTGTAGCCATCGCGCCTATGGCCACGTCTACTGTAGTCCCAGTAAGGTATATTGTTCTAGCTTACACCTATTGAGTGTCATTTTACGCCGTTTTGGTGTAAACTACTACATCCCAATTACATCTTTTTTTTTACAGTGATAGGCTAGGTTCACACAGGTGTTCCCACTGACGTTGATGTTGCTGTTCCTATTAAATTTCAATGGGAGCAGCCCCATTGAAGTTTAACAGGAACAGCAACAGCAAAGGCATCAACGGGAACGGCAACAGCAAAGTCAGTGTGAACAACTGCGAGAATCTAGCCTAACAGGACAATGCCTATAACCTTCTTACGTTTGCAGCAGTATTATTAGTTTTGCTTCTGTCAACTGGCATACATAAAACAGTCGAATTTTTTCCCCAGCCGAACATTCAAACCTTAAATAATTCAATCCAAGTTACGTTTATAATATTAAACTAAACTGTGACTTAGGTGAGTTTTATAACCTGTGACGTCACATTTGTTAAGTGATTTTTGCAACCGGTTATGACTAATAACTCACGTGATGTTAAACTCACCTAACCCACAGTTTAGTTTAATATTGAATGCAGCTAATGAAAATTTTCGGTTATAAATTACCTGCTTAACCATAAAAAAATTAGTCGCTATCATAATAGTGTTGTAGGCTATCATTAATATTTTTATATTAAACGGTTTCTTATTCTTCATCAAAATAGGTCCCAAAAATACAGTCACAACAAGATACAAAATGGAGAGAAGTAAAGTAGGTAAGAACCTGTTCATTAGAGGCAATTTATCCATCCGGTTGTCTAAATTTTCTAAATAAACTTTATAAATCCTTGAGAAATTGATATTACGTACCTCTTTCATCCCAAACTACTTTGAAATAATGGTTAATGTCTACAGTAAAGTTATACATTTTAGAAAAAAATTCGAAGTATGCACCCAAGGCCTGAAACCGTGTCTTACAGCAACATAATTTTTTCAAAGAAATTTTTAAAAACAGCTGTTATCATTATGAAAATGATTGGAGAAAGAGAATTTAATCATAATCGCATATTTAAAATTACTCTTCAAAAAACAGATGGAACACTAACTTGTAAGTAGATTTATAAGTCTTGCACCTGGCATTACAAATGTTCTGTTTATTAATAAAAGCAATGTTACAGATTTATGCATTTAAGTGGGTGCAAGAATAAATAATCGGTCCCATAAAATACTCAAAAAACAAAGCTGCAATTATTTCCTTTCCTATCTCTGAATTCGTAATTAGTGTCCAATTATACATCAATTTCTAAGAAGAATAATGTAGTACTAATCTCTACAAAGTATCGCACCTACCAGCAACCCTTTTTCTCAAAGGAATGGAATTTTTTTTTTAAGTGAACAAAGTGCCCGATGACGACTGGTGGCTACTGATTGCTTACGTTGGTATTATTGTAGGGAATTGTGCAAAAAAATTGCTTAGCGGGTCTTGTGACTAGTATATTTAGTTGTATTTTAACTCAATAGATGGCGTTACGATTTTGTACGTTACGAATTTTGTAGCACTAAACTTATAAATTCTAGTTCTAGGTTAATTTTTGTAAATAATAATAAAATAAGGATTTTAAGACACAGTATCAATCACTTTTAATTTGGCAATTACAATGTTCGTTTCAAAGACTAATTATACTCCACACATTATTTCACGTAAACCATTGAGTAGCCAAACAAGAATCTCAAATAGCCCATAACCACAATGGATGGACCATTCAATTAATAATTCTCGTTAATTAATTCTAAACGATGGAATTTATTGTGGTTTCATCTAATTCATCCAATTACTGAGGTTTTGTCTAACAATGTTACCACATAAAAATTTTTTATGTAAAAATGTTTTTATAATTTTTGAGAATTGAATGGTAGTTTTGCAATTCATGCCCAAGTAGTTTAAATAACGGTTATTAAAAATTTACCCAGCTGTTACCATCTCAATTTGTCTTCAAAAGTGAGGCTAATTCTAATTGCACACTATTTTTATGACATTAAAGTTGTGATTTATTGGACTCTACTGTCTTCAAGTGCAATTTCTTATTGCTGAGAAGCATTATAATTTTTTTTTTTTACCAATTAAAGTATGCTCGTCTATGAGAATAATCAAAAAATATAATTTTACAGTTTACTGTATTTATAAAAATATATTTAGGCTCTTTTAATACGTAATATGAAACTATTTTTGCTTGGGTAAGATGTAGTTTTCGATTATTCCAATCGTTAATTTCCAAGCAATGTGTATAAATTGTAAAAACCTAAAATTTTTTCCACCTGTCAAATGCAAACTTATTTTATTAAATTCCCGAGTTTCTTATTCAGATTTCAGAAACATTGCTTATTAAATTCCAATAATACATTCAACATTTTATGAACAGAACATTCACCGGTCTCGTTAACTTCAATTATATTTTAATTTGAAATGTAAATATATATAAAACTTTATTGATTTTTTAAAGACAACTCTCTGAAAAACTGCTTTCAAAGAACTCTCCAAAACTTTCAACGCATTTATTCGTCAAGTTAAAATTGAAAGAGAAAAACGTTTTTGACATTTGACAGCCTCACGGGTTTAGAGATTAAACAAAATGATCACAGCCTCGTGCCATAGATTAACCTTAGAGTTTCAACAGAATCCCTTCAGCTCTGTTAATTGACGATAGTCTGCTTAACATCAACTGAAATAATTCTCTCTGGCGCTTGCCAACTACATTTTCTGAGCATGCTAAAAAAGTGACTCCAAAGGAGTCAAGTGAAATTCAATTAGTGTATTCAACAAAGAAAAAAATAATTTTTTTCCACGTTCTTTTAACAACAATAAGGAAGTAATGAGTTTGGAAAAAAAAATCATGAATTAATATCAAAAGAATGTGGGTGATTAAAACATGAGCTTAATGAAGTTTATTATGTAGAAGAAAAGTGGTGAGGAGAGAAAAGTAAGAAAAAACAGGCGTAATGAGATTTCTGGAACCAATGGTTCAACAAAGTTTGAGAGACAAAGTCAATATTTCTGAAATGCATTTACAAGAAAAAGAAAAACTTTCCAAAGAAAATATTGATGCTTGATTGATTTTTGGAAGATCTTAAACTCTTGCCGAAGAGAGTTAAATTGTCTGCACAAGGTAGCAGAAAACTTCTTTAACATCACTTTCTTCAGTGTTGTTGCATGTCGACTGCTTAGAAATAACATGCGTCAGAAGAGTGCACTCAAGCAGTAACACTTTTTTGGGAGAGGGATGGAAGAAAGTGGCTACATGTCAGCTTTCGGATTCCAAGATTGTGAATTCACTATGACGTTTACAGTGATAAAATTCTTTTGCCGTCTTTCTTTAGTCAGGAAAGTAAGATGTAACCCTTTTTAGTCAAGCTAATGAAATTCTTGTAAGGAAAGAAACTCTAAAAATAAATAAACTATCACCAAAAGAGTGGGATAAGTTCTATAAGTCACACTGCAATGCTTATTAAGGAGTTTGCGCAACTTGACTTGTCCTAATAGTTATACCTATAGTAAAGCTTATGACGATTTACAGGGTGCGCAGAAAACTAATCTTCGGTCTAACTCCAGTTTTGCGCATCCCGTGAATCGTCATAAGCTTAAGTACAGGTATAAGTGCAGGTACAAGTCAAGTTGCGCATCCCATTATTTCTTTACCATCTTTACCCAAAATGCAATAGCGCAGTCAGAACAAAAGTTAGGTCTACAATCAAGAACAAACACTGACTACTTGACCAAAATTAGCATAACAATATAGAATATGCAGATCTGTATATATTTCACAGAATTGTAATGTAACATAATTGTTATGATGATGATCACCATTTCCTCTTCACTGAATAGTAGGTATAGAAAATGAGAAAATGGTTGTAGAAATCTCAGAAAGGAAAACAAAGTGAATTCATTTTAACTTACAACGTTAATGAAAACTTAAAGAGTGAAATTTCTAAAAGCAATCCAAAAATGTGTAATTTCACAGAACATTCTTTCGTACTGAAAAATTTTATTAGTAATAAAGTAACAATTTTCTTTGAATGTTAAAATACCTTTGATAATTGCAAGGGTTATAAGTCTCGTTCTTCTTATCCCATTCTTGTGTTAATGAGCCTATTCTCCGAAGGAAGTATAACCCAAATTGCCCTGTTGATCGTATGAGATGTGCAGATTAAATTCTAGACGATTAGCCATTAAGCACGCAACTTTAAATTACAGCAAGTTAATTGAAAAAATACTAGCAGCGCACCCGCTTTTGGAGATTGTTGTTGCTGCTGTTGTTGTGTTTGGGAGAGGTGAAGAATAGAAAGTACATAATTGTACTTGACGGTTTTATTAGCAGCATATGTATAAAGTCGGGTGAATTTGCTGTAAAATTTTTCATTACATTTAAAGCGTTCAACGATATTGGAAATAAGTTTATTTAACACTGCTGGTGCTATATATTAAAACCATTCAAATGTCTTTGTAGCTTTTTTGATCCAACAAATTCTTCTAGTAATTTTGATGTTGGTTTAAACTCTTTGCAAGGGCCAAGGGGTAACTACATTTTTGGATTGCTTATGATAGTGCACTGTTCCAGTTTCCTTAGATAAATTAGCTTTGTTTACCTTTCTAGACTTCCCAGTCATCCCATGTGTATTATGTTTACGGAAATTACTAGAATAAAATTATTGGGATGGACATGCAAAAGCATGTTTAAAATAATTTCACATGTACGGTATCATGTTCTTGACATTGTTTTGTTTTTGTTACCAACTCCAATTGTTTCCCGAACTGACTATGCTATAAAAAAATTTTACAATCACTAAAGTTTAATAATGTACATTATTATAGATCGCTACACCTGTAAAGAAGATCGTAATGCTTTAAAAAAAATATACAACACCCTAGAAGGGAAATTGTTTGATCATACGTAGTCAAAAAATTGAGGAAATCACGAAATAGTGCTGAAAGGCATCAAGTGCAAAGATGTTTTACGCTAAAGATGTTCGCATCTAAAAATTATTAACAGTAGCGGTGCGATCAAATAACGAGTCTTAAGGTTCCGAGTTGTACAATTTTCATTCGAATAACATTGCAATTAAAATGAAGTAGTATCCTTACCTGAAAACTTCGGAAATTTACAGGATACGGGTTTTGTCAGGGCAAACGCAGACCTGCAGACTCCGTTTATAACAATTACCTCCATCTCAATGGACGCAGACCTATACCACAGATTACGTATCTATACGAATACTATGTAGTAACGTTAAATACTATGTGGTAACGTTAAATTTCACGTTCCGTTAAGGATAACATAATGAAATATTACGTCTGAAAACAATGAAGGCTCTTAGTGTACCCTTCCTTTCGCTGCGAGCGCTAGTAGTTTCCGGTTTCCACTTTTGTCCTATGCCGTGTCGCATCTGGGTATAGATACGTAATCTGTGCCTATACCTTACAGACCTACGCGTAGACTTGTGGTCTAACAGTAGCATTATACTCCTCCCTATACAATATATCGCAGAGTTGTTGATTAGGCACTGTCATATACCTAACACGCAGACCAAGATGTAGACTTGGATTTACATTTACACTCAAAAATCTTCTCGGCTAAGTAATATCAAACTTTTTTCTACATGGATATATTACTGAATTGAAATTCAGTAATGTTTGTATGAATTTTAATGTGAATATTTAAATTATAAAATATTTAACTTATATATTGTAATTGTTTTAAAAAAAATTTGGTATAACTTATCCATGAAGTCTGCACGTAAGATTTCTGAGTGTAAATATAAATCCAAGTCTGCATCTTGATCTGCGTGTTAGGTATATGACGGTGCCTAATCATTAAGTCTGCGCTCTATTGTATAGGGAGGAGTATAATGCTACTGTTAGACCACAAGTAGTTAAGGTGGCTTCGCTGCACTCATACGATAAACCTTGATTAAAATCAAACCTTAGTTTAATTTTCTAGTATTAAGAATTCGCAATAGGAAACCTTATAGAAACCAATCAATAACATTATAAAAATATAGAAAACCCTTCAAAATAATGTTAACGCACTGCACTACCCTGGAATAATAAATTAGCGATGAAAGTTTTAAATACAATCTCAGAATGTGAAGCGCGACTTTAAAAAAAATCCAATATATCTAGTAATGAGTCGGCTCTGCCCTCTTCAAAAATTATGAAGTCAGTAAAAATTAGTGAAGTCAAAAGCTGGATCTGACGTGGCTTTTTATCATCTTTGTACATACGACCTAACAGATTTGCTGCTGATATTCTCTCGTATAAGATAGGAAATGATTTCAGGATGCTGCATCTCGAACTAGTAATTGAAAGTTGAAACCAAAATAAATTGCAATACATTTGTCATTATGTTCGCACGTTTTAATAAAATTTTTCTCTGCATAAAATTTTTCAAAGTGCCTGGGAGTAAATAGAATCCAAGTAAAATAAATCTAAAAAATTTTTTAAATTTTTTTGTAAAAACAATTAAGTTGTCGATAACGTGCAAATTTTATTTGCAGTTCGTTACAAAATTTTTGCAAATATTTTAGCTTGGCAGTGTAAATAAAGATAACTGCTCTTATTAATTCAACTTTTAGACATTTCTTGTAAATAAAACACCAATTTCAATCAAGCTCTATTAATTTATCATGATTATAAAGTGCAAACATTTGTTTAGTTTTGATGGCTCTTCATACCAGACTGCAATCAAACTGAAAAATTGACATATGTGGTTAAGTCAAATTCCCTGTGTACAATCCTTTGAAGTTGTTAATATTTTAAATTATTCATATAATTTAAAATCTATTTGAAATTCAAAAATCAACTTTACAAACAGTGTATTAAAAAGTTTGAAATTGAAATTATTTTGGTGAGTGTTTCTGATGGGTAACAACAAAAATTAACATTTCACTAAATAATTAATCCATGAAGAAGTTGGGACTCTATATAAGGTATTCCTTGTCGAAAAAATGTTTGGCATATTTTTAAAAGAATGTTCAAGAAAGAAAAAAATGATGATTGATTTTTATATCATTTTGTCAAAAATTCATGGCATAACTTTAACTTTTAAAACAGATGTTCATTCTCCCAGTAGATATTTTCAATATGAAATAGCTAAAGACTGACCGAATAAAATAAAGTTTTGAAAACAAATATATTTAGAAGGTAAAAAAAATTTTCTTTGGAGAAAAAAAATAATCAAAACCTAACATATTGTTGAAAAATATGTAAGAAAAGAAGAAAAGATGAAAAGACATGACATCATTGATTTACCATTCAATAGCTGAAAGTTATGTGCAGTCACATTTTCATATTGTAAAATACAGCCAAATTTTACAGAAAATTAGATTTTCAAATATAGATCTACTGCCAACCTCTTTACTAGATCTTGGAAGAAAACTACTATTTAAATAAATTAATTGATATTCCTCCCAACGAGTTTACAAATTTAAAAGAGTTTTCTGCATGCAGTTTTTCTACAATTATTTCTGCAGTTTTTGCGTTTTGGGTAAAAATATTGCAGAAAAATCGCCTTACTGAGAACCAATCAAATTAAAGTTTGTGTTTATACTTTATTTACCTATGAACAAACTTTGTGATGACTATTAATGGAAAGCACATTTGATTGAGTATTTATACAAATATTGCTGGCCAATTCATTACGATTGAACAACACAAAGTTTCTACAAAATGTAACTGAAAAAATATTAAACTGTATAAATTTGGTTTTTAAAAATGGGTGCTTGTATTTTCCAAAATACATTTTCTCAGTACACTTGAATTATATGAGATTGTCTCTCTTTATGCTAACTGAAATCATACGTGCAATTATTAAAATCTTCCATCTGTTCCATTGGCATAATGTCTTCTAAGGGAGCTGCATTTTCAGCTGCCATTTGATCACGTACCTATAAAAACAAATTTTGTGAGAAAACGAAGTTTAAAGAAGATAAATGACAGACCTCTTCAGCTTTTTTCAGAACTCGGATGAAGTTCAATCCAATAATTTTTCTTAATTCCTCTTCAGTCCACCCTCTATTAATCAGCTCAGTGATCAATTCTGGGTACTTGGAAACGTCTTCCAGTCCTTTAGGAACTCTGCACTCGATTGTCAACGGTTGTACTTCAATAAATTGTTTATCTCTTTCTCTTACCTATTAACTCCATCAAAATCTCCCCCAAATCCAACGTGATCAATACCACAAGTTTTCCTGACATAGTCTACATGATCTATAGGAAAAACAAATCGATTATAATAAATATACATCTAAAACTTATTGTTATTGATTAATATTCAAATGAAACTTTTCAGAAGATGCGAGTTAAAATCTCATTTAATTTGTCTTTTAAAAAATTATCTGTCCATTTCAGTTTAAATAAATTGAAGTCTTTAATTTATTAACTAAATAACACATTCAAAAATGTTGGTCCTGTTATTAATATTAAGGAATTAAAAATGAGTATAACACTAATTAAAAATTGTGATTTGTCTTTTTAAGTGCAGTTCAACTTTAATTTAGTGACAAAAAGTTAAAGAACATAAAAATTTCCAAAGTTAACCCTCGTAAAAATATAATTATTTGTTATTTAATTTGCAAGAACTGTAATTTCAGTTTATATTAAATCATACGTGTTTAATAAGAACTTACCTGCCACTTGGGAAATGAGAGCCACATCACTACAAGATACGAAGGAATTGTAGAAGTTTATCATGACAATTCCACCATTTTCTGCCTGAAAAAAAAAACCAGAATTCAATAAATTTTAATACCCGATTTAGATAAGTTCATTTTTCTGCCACTGGTTGACAGAATGATTGCCGATTTTATTTACTACATTTGCATTGCTATCAGAAATATGTGTTTTATCTGTTTGCTTTAAGAAAGTGTAAGAATGTAGGTGGCCAAATGAAAACGAGTAAAGTTTTATTTTCTAAGATTCTATAAACGTTAATTAAAAAGAATTATTCAAGAATCTGTAATAGTACTTATCACACAATCTTTAATTTTGGTTTCACATTTTCGTCTTTATTGGCTGTCTCAATTGCAGTTATTTCCCTTAGGGTTACAAAGATAAGTTCTATTTTGTTCAACAATTCCTCAAAGGGTCTTAGTTACTAAGTATTAATGAAGAATTCGAATAGTTTTGTACCACAAAATGACAAACTGCTAAAAGTACCAAATTCTGTGTGGTAGTATTTTCATAAAATATTTGTAAACCATAAATTTATAAAAATAATAAATAAAAAACTAAAAGATAAGTTACTTATCGTTGTGTGTGACTTTAAACCGAGCCTCCTCTTAACGCGGTTCAGAGGAGGCTCGATTTAAATTCTAAACGTCCAGTTGAACGGTCGTCGGAATGTCGGGGGCGTCAACTAGTAACCCAACCAGAACGAACGCTAAACTCGAACCTAAATGCAGGGGAATCTAAAACCATTGAACGAAACCGATAAAGGGGGAGTTCCAGCACAGGACGATTTGTCAGAAGGATAAAATGACGCTCTTGCTTGAAAACCTGTTAAGGCCATCATGAAATTTTTGCTAACAGTAAATCCTTCATCTGACGCACGTCACTATCTTAAGTGAACCCTAAGCGCTCCCAAGGAAAAAAAAATCTGTAAAAATTTTGTAAAAATCTCTGTACACGCTTTCGATTAGTCTGGCATCGTTAGCCTTGTAAGCTTAAAAGCGGAAGTGCAACTTGGGACCGGTTTAAACCGCATGAATAATATATGGTAACTAAACCGCTTATGTCTGGTTTTGCCTATGCGACGCGTAGTGGACAATTTTGTTACTGAATCGGGCTCCAACACTAATGGACAAAATACATGCAAATATTTTTTCCTGGGCTGGTCATAGCTTTCAGGTTGGATTGCACAGCCAATATCTGATTTTTTTAATGTTGTTATTGGGTTAGAAAAAGAATTGCAATCAAAATAGTAAAAGTGTTTTAGGATTTTCATTTGTGAGAAGAAATATTTAAAAAGTTGTGAAAGTTGGTAGTACAATCTGGTAAGAGAAACGAATATAAGTTATTACATAAACTTTATCCCTTATTGCCCAAAAGTTAAAAAATTTTTAATTTTCCCGAAAGAACTGCAGTAAAAACGCACTCGTGCGTTTAGAAATTACTTAGTGGATAATTAGACTGTGACTTTCTTTCTATATAATACTCAATCTACCCCAATTAAGAAACCTAAAGACGAAAGTAAAGCTATCATATTGTAATGCCTCGATTGAGTGTAAATATGATCAGTAATTTTACAGAATGGGATTAGCAAATCAGTATTACACTGTTTAGAAAAGACGGTAGAAAATAATAGAAAAGCAGAACTTCACAGAAACGTCAAAACTGTTTAGCCTTAATTGCAAAGGTAAAAATTACAGTACAATTTCACCATCAAACACTTTAATTGCGATTGTCAACTGATTTTCTTGCATGCTTCATCTTTATCACATCCTTTTTCCACCTCCTCTTTGATTGCACGTGCGCTGCATTTGATAGAAGAGTGGAATAATCGGCCACCAAGTTCTTTTACCCTCCATTTCTGCCCATTTTGGGTTACGCAACCTTCGAACTTCTGACCTTCCAATTTGATTGAAAGCACTTTCGATTATTCCGATTTGCTTTCTTTGCAATTTCATATATCTTTTAGGTCAATTTTTCTCCTTTAGGATATTAAATATTGTTAAAGTGGTCAGGCATTCAGAATGTAAACAAATATGAAAACCAAAGTATAGTATTAAGTTCATCACATCTGTAAGGTAGGGGGTATATTAATATAGCCAACTTTATTACTATTGACTCAAGAATATACGATGTCATCTCTTATTTTTAATATACTTCTGGCAGAGACAATATTAAAATTCAACGAGAACATAATTTCAATGAATTGCCATTTTGCTGAGATTAACTCATGAATTAATCATACTCAAAAAATTAATATTTAATACAAAAAAAAAAGACTCAATCTACACATTTAGGTACTTGCATTATTGATAGGACATAGTATCGAAACTCATTTCATTAGTACTCTCACAAAAGTCAGATAAACTCATGAATTAATCCCGTTCTATCTAAAAATGGTCAATGATTGTTTAAATTTAAAATTTCTTCTCGAGTTAATTAAACTCATCAATTTAACTTTAATAGAACTGATATCAACGAAATTTATTCCATTTCGATTTCATTTTCAACTCATGGGTAATTTATCATCCTCACAAAATGTGGTGAAATCAATTTATATCAAATTTTGTTGGAGAAAAAAAATTTCATTAAATTTTCACTCTTTTTCTTCTTCTTTCCTACTGTTAAATTAATGGAATTACAACCAAGTCAAAATGTCAAACACATTTCTAACTTTTTCTAACTTTTTTTTTTCATTTCATGTCAATGATGGACCTTCGAGAGAAGAGAAGAAATATTATCTCCTCTGGCCAGATGTGGTTCAACCAGTCGCCTTCATAAATAGCATGTGCAAATGTAGTGTGTTAGAGAATGGAAGCTGGTTCCCTTTAGCGCCACGTGCCACGCACTAATGCGATTGGTAATGCTTCCATCACCTTCCTCTCTTCACTTTCGCACCACACTGACAACAGATTTGGGAATGTAGGCCTAACTTGCAAAGATTAATTTTTTTTTTATTTTCCTCTCATTAAAATTTGGAGATTCATTACTGAAATTTGTTGTCATAAAGGATTATTAAAGTGTCATGTTGCTTACAAATACAAAACTTTCATTTTATCACTGCATTAAATTTTAATAAGATGAACTTATTGTAGAAAGGAAATGGCATATTCCAAAACAATTTGAAAGATGGGTACATTTACGGTTTTTATGTGTAAAACATAGACCCATATTACACTTATATGGGTCATATACAGTAGGTAAGGTTTAGCCACTGGTATATACTTTTCTATGGGTTAGTTTAAACCTAGTCATACCCAACTTAAATTGTTATATCCTAAATTTTGTTTCTTCTGTACATTCAGAGCACCATTCACATTCAGTCGCGCCTTTTCACTAAACCCAATCCCTATTGAAACCAAACCTGGTGGCGCGTCCATTTCCGGTTCCATCTGGCAGTACCGACGCGCCACCATTATTAGAATACTGCGGCCATTATTAGAACTGCCGAAGCGACATCGCCCCATTGACGCATCTCGCAATGCGTCCTATAGGATACACTTTGGAGACGCCTCGTGAAACACTAAACATTTAGCATGTACTTGTATTTGACCCATTTGAACAATATTGTTATACTAATTCAGAAAACACAAAAAAACCTTTTTTTTTTAAATTAGCCAAATGCACTAGCTCTATAGCTATCGCAAAAATGCCCAATTTTTTTAAATTCAAAGTTCCCTCAATTAAAGTGAAAGAAAATTTTTATTCGTACTAACAACATTAATCCTGATGTACCGAGGTAGAAAACTTCTCCCATTAGAGGCATCTCTCAGATTAAAAAAATAATTTAAGAGATACTTAGTAAAACGTTCCTCCACCTTAAATAAACAAAATGCACATATCATATAACATTCTACCAATTTCAAACTTCTTCCAAAAGTTATAAGTACATTTTGTTCGCCTGAAGTACAAACTTGAATTTTTTATAACACTTAAATATTCATCACCAAAAGAGGTAGGTAAAAGAAAATATATGACTGAACATTCGCATTACACAGTTTACAATAAATAAAACAACTGACATAGCGCACTGCAATGATCAACTGCTTACTTTCTAGTTTAAACCATCAACCTATAGCATTATTATTACATGTCATCTTCATGTTTGCCAAAATGTTCTACTCTAAAAGTTTAATAATGAGTGTTTGTAGTGTTACTCTTTATTAGAGACTTTTTAAAAACAAGATGTGACAACCTAAAAATAAAAATTTTCTAGAAAGTTGTAAAAAATAATGAAATAAGCTCTTGCTTACTCTAGTCAAAACTTTAGTGTATTGATTTTCTGCATCAAGCATCATTCTGGACTGAATTGAACACTCTTCATTAACCCCTTTATTCCCCTCTCTTCCACTCTTTCCATGCCCATCCTCCTCTCCATTTAGTGATTTAACGATTATTGGTTCACTTGTGCAGTGCTAATGGCTCTGGTCAACTTTTATTTTTTAAACTTTACTTACTAAATTCGTACAGCAAAGTTTCTGTTATAAAAATTTTTTTATCTACCATTTCAAGAAAAGAAATGAACACTTTGCGTGGAAAAAAATACTCTTCAAAATACAACTGGGTGGAAGCTTACATCAATTTTGTTTTGTTTTTTATTATTGATTGAAAGCATACTTTAATGAATTTCTTTATGTACAGAAGTGCGAATTGTTTAAATGGCCATATTTACATTTAAAATTAAATTTTGTGCCACATGCACAGTTCGTAGTTAGAGCGTGGTAGAGCATCTACAAACTTTTAAACACCAAAAATAGTTGTAATGAGAAAGGTAACGTACATCAGATTGCATTGGTCACCACTAAAAATGTGAATCTTTTATTTCCATCCCCTAGCAGCCGATGAAATGGCATTTAACATCACTACCTCTTGAACTTTTTAAAATAAATGATTGAAATTCCAATTCAAACGAAACAAAAAATAGCAATAAATTTTTTCCTTTCATAAATTTGCTTATTTAATCCTCAATTCATTTCTGCTCTTTATATTTATTAAATATTGATGAAAGGATATTCAAACAGTCTAAGCAATAAAAAGAGATGAGGAAGTCGAAAACACGAACAAACACATAATTTAAATAAAAAATTGAAAAAAGTAAATTTGTTATTTTTTCTTATGCAAACACACTGTAGGCCATGTCTCCAGACACATTACTTCTTTTTCTCAACGTCAATGATCTTTTTTTTGCTTTTTGTATTGCTGCTTAAAGCCGAGAGATAATTACAGTGAGGAAATGAAGCAAACTACAAATGCAGAACTGTAATTGCGTGTTGTGGCTAGGATTAATTATACCCCACTTCTATTTTAATTTCCTCCAAAAACTTGTACAAGTTTACCCCGTTTTGATAACTCAATTGCAAAGAAGTTGAGCTTAACAAACTTATAAGAAAACTCAATTGGATACGGTAAGGTAATTTCAAACAAAGGTTTGTGAGTTAGTATGATTAATGGCCCCTGATTTCAATTACTAAATTACTAAACAGGTATTTTCTTAGTGCTTCAAAAACTAAGACAATACTTATTCCCAAAGATGTTCAACCAAACGTGTCACATCTTTGAACTAAAGCGTCATGAAAAAATATTATAACTTGTCAAAAAGTTGTCAACCTTTAAACAACTTAATCAAATTAAATCAAAATTTTCCAACCTCTAACAACTTGAATTAAGAAAAAAAAATTCTCTCGCATTAACTATACCAAGGGCATAAAACTCTAGTTGAAGTCTCTTCCACCACGCATGTCTAATTTAATTTTAATGAAATTTCTTAGCTGAACTCTTAAGAACTTAAAGTGTTTCTTCTAAGACATAGCATAATAAAAACACTAATAAAAAGTTTCTTCGCTCATTTTTACAATTTTTTTACCTCTCTGTAAATTAAAATTGATCCACTTCAAAATGTAAGAATTTCTCAGTCCAGAGAGAATAATTTCGCAGAGCAATTGTTTGCCCTATCACATCAAACGTCGAACTTCCATCTACAAAATCGACAAGTTTCACTGTTGTAGACCTTTCTCAGCCATTAAAGCTAACATTCCACCGAATGAGGCAGTTTGGATGGTCAATTATGGTTAATATGTAATTTGCTGATAAAATTCAGTTAGACAATTCCCATATCTTTTAATATAATGCTTTTTGTTTTCTTTAAAGCTCAAACACTATTTTATTTTCTGAATTTAATTAGAAGTTTTGACCACATGTCACTGCTAATTTTAAAAACCTTGTTACTGATAGAAGATTTGCATGGAAAATCCATGCAAGTGACCACAAATCACAAGTGGACGACAAATAGATGTCAATAAGGAAGCAACTGCTTCACTGCTTAACAATTTACATTTCCTAGCTGCGGCTTGGTGCGGTTCAATTTTGCTTCGCGGTTGGTTTATCGAATCATTAAAGGGGCACAAAAGTTGCCCAAAAGTTTTCAGTTTAAAAAATACTTAAACTCATTAACTCAGACAATACTCGTTTTGCATAGAACTGTCATACATTTTGTTGACGTTGGGACAGTTTAAGCGCTGCCTTTTGTGTAATGAGTGTAATATTTTTATTGGCTACTGGGTTTGACAACCTATTTAGTATTATCAGTAGAAAACCAGTTGCATTAAACTGTGTACTAACCAACTTGCCGCACAATTCTATTCAATAAAACTTACCACTGTAAACCCTTCATGCAACCATAAGTGCTTGGACCACAATAACCCATAATCTGTTCAAACTTCGGTTCAAACAATGGGGCGATGTCGATTCGGTAGTTCTAATAATGGCCGCAGTTCTAACAATGGTGGCGCGTCGGTACTGCCAGGTGGATTTATTTCCGGTTC
>JAQGAS010000772.1:0-34233 GCA_034686365.1 Pachymerium ferrugineum | reverse complement strand
TTCCTCTTTCTTTGTTTTATTATCGTTTTCTCTGTTTGTTTTAGCAGTTGGATCTTCTGGTTCTGTTTCTTTACCTGCAGTAGGAGTATATGGGGTGGGCACAAATTTTGCAGGATAATCTGGATATTCTATTAGTTTGATATTAGTAAACTTTCCAATTAGAATCCCTATCAAACTGGCTAATGTACAAAGTAAAATTATACCAGCAACAGCATATAAAATAATACTATTCGACATTTTATATAAAAAAATTTGTTTTAGATTTCACTTTTAGATTGACAAATATGTTTTTTTTATAATTGTAAAAAAAATTTTACAAAAAAAAATTTTTTTTTACATTTATAAATATGTTTTTTACACATTAAAACATTTTTGATATTTTCTTTTATTTAATAAAAATTTTTTAATTTTATTTTATAATAATACAAATAATACAACTTGACTTAAAATTTTAGACAGCTACACTAAAGGTGGCATATTTAATCATTAATGTGTAAAAAGATCTTGTAAAGATGAAGAACAGGTTTGAACATCCTTACTGCCTTTAATTTTTATGTATGATGTTATCAATTTTACGAGGACCCGAATTTTAAATGTTTTTATTAATAGTAGCGACATCATTAAACGTATCTGCAGTTTCAATTTCATAAGTGTGTTTTGTAACATAAAATTTAATATCATGACGAAGTGACATTTGTAACGTTAAAAAAATCAGAATCGTAATCTTTCTGGTTCACTCGAATACAACAATTTTATAGGTGTTTGATCATTTTTATTTTTTATCATTAAATCAGCTCCTTTATGCAACAATTGAGATATCAATATTTCATCTCTTTTTGCATAGGCAATAAGCAAAGCCGTGTTACCATTTTTTGTTTTATCATTGATACGTTCTTTGATATGATACCACTGCTACCTCTTTTTGTCAATTTTAAACTTACTTTGGAAAAAAATAAAAGAAAATACAAAATAAAAATAATGTAATAAGAGTTATAGAATATCGAAACTAAATCTTTCAATTCATATATTTGACTAATATTTCTATATTATAATAAAAATTAATAAACATCTATCTAATCTATAATAATAAAACAAAGTGTCTGTCTGTCTGTGTGTGTGTGTGTGTGTGTGTGTGTGTCCGTCCGTCTATGCATTGAAAAACTACTGATCCAACAAGCCTAAAATTTTGCACAAAAGTAGTTTAAATACCGAGGATGTGCACCTTGGTTTTAGATTTTTGATTTTTTAAGTTTAAACTACCTAAAAAAGTAAAAATCGTTAGCGTCGTCTGCTGTTTCGAAGACGAAATTAACGCCACCAGATGTCGTGTCACTTGCAAATGGCTACCGATTTGCTTTCTCCGCTTCGGCGGAGTGTTTGTGTTTAGTTCTACAAATGTCTTACCCATCCACGGAAAATCTACTAGCGGTTGGGTAGTAAAGGTGAAATTAAATACATCTGAGTTGAAAATTAAATTTTCTATTTCAATTTTTTCATTGTAAGTGATGAATAAGCTGCCGACGATGCTTAACATGGGGTTTGTTCTGCAGCTAACAAAGCGAGTTTTTTCAAACGTTGTACAGTGCGGCAGTTAGGAGTTATAGTTTATTTCAAGCAGCTTTGGGTAGATTTTTACTGCTTCAAAAAATTAGATTATGACAAAACAAGTCCGATTACCGATATATATTTTACTTTGACTATTTTTAGACCCGCCGCTGATCACAGCGCCAATGTTTTTATAACGTTAAAATTCGATCCTAACAATGCAATGCAAAGATCACAGGCAAGTGATAATTTTGCCAATGTGTGAGATTTGGTTTTTAACAGGAAGGTTTAATTACAATTTGATAAGGCGGGCGAGCAGCGACCGTTAGGGAGCTGCGAGGATTTGATTCTACTTTTCTTTTTATCTATCAAAGGACTTTTACAGATATTAGTATTTAAATGATATTTGTCTAAGCTGTGAATTCCATCAGCAAAGCGACGGGCTAAAAGTGAAGAGTGAATAAATAAATTTGGCCAATTTGGTTAGTGAGATTTTGTTTTTGCCGGGAAGACTTAGTTAAAATTTGATAGGTCGGGGAGGGACTTAGAAGGAGTAGATTCTACATTTCTTTCTTTTTTGAATCTATATCTGTTGTGATACAAATTTTTTACAGAAGTGTTGCAAATGTTTATCAGAGAACTTTTACACAAATATATTAGTATTTAAATGATATTTGTGTAAAGCTATTAATTCCGTCAGCAAAGCGACGGGCAAAATTGCTAGTTACAAATATTTCTTTTCCAGCAATTTTTTGGAATAATACGTCAAGCAGGAAAACAAAATGAGCATTCCAGCACCCCAACCTTTCTACAACTCTACAGAATGCTTTCAGTATATAACCTGATAAAACCTCCAAAATTTGGTAACTGTGAAGTGAAAAAAGGAGAAAAATGTCAGGTTTTTACTTTTGATGATTTCAGAAAGATTTGCGTGAAAGATTTGCCTACTAAAACTATCGGCCCGACTTACGCGCTGCCATCTGGTGGCAGAATTTGTCCCGATGACAATAAGCGACCCACTTTATTAACATGGGGTGTTCTCACCTTCTATTCTACCACCGTGCTACTGACTGTCCGCGCGCGACGAGAATGCGGATCGAGGGACCATAGTTTCCAGGCGAGGGCGCTACTGACCAGTTCGGTCCATTTCGGTTCTAGGGGGAATGGGAACAATGGTCACTTTCCTTTCCTCAGGGTGACCCTGAGGTGTTGGTCCCTCGATCCGCATCGCATTCTCGTCGCGCGCGGACAGTATGTATCACGTGACCAACCTATAGCTGCATAGGTACTCAAGGCCGGCTTATAGCTATAAGAAGGGCTTTGCGCAAACTCCCTAATTACCAAATACAAATCCAATACCAAAGTTAAGTCAATACCAAAGAAATTGGTTATAACATTGGAAATTAAAGTTACATAATTCCCTTTCCAGAGCCATCTGTTTCATTGTCTGTTTCACTGCACCTGGTACTGTCTTGTTCGATTGAGGCGCATGCGCGTTTAATTATAGGCGCATGCGCCTGTAATTGTAGGCACATGCGCCTATATGCGAAACATTTTAGCAAAAAAAAAAAAAAACTCGAAAAAATGTTATTTTCGCAGTTAGGCGCATGCGCCTAAATACGGGGTAATACGGTAATAACCTTTTCTTTAATCTTGCAGCAAATACAGTTTCATCTTCATTCTTAAAAGGTATCTGAAATATGGCCACCCTTTGCCTTCAAAGATGTCATTACACGAAAAGATCAACCTTTACATCTTTTACTCTCACAATTATTGGTTAAAGGCAAATCGAATTTTACATTGTTAGTCATCACTGCCCGCACGCCCTGATGTTTGTGTAAAGTCATTCTCCACAATATTGCAAAGGTATGTAAAATGTAAGTATGTAGTGTAAAGGTGTGTAAAAGGTATGTGGCCGCATGACCTGTGCTACGACTTGTATAACTAGCAAGCTGTGTGCACACAAGTGCAAAAGTAAGTGAAAGACGTATATAAATACAATTTGCGCTACAGTAATGGCTTTCAATGATGGCAAAATCGTCTTACAAAACAATGCAAAGGATAAGGGAAAGTATGTGGCAGCATGACCTGTGCCACAACTTGCAGATAACAGTAAAGTCATAATGGGCAGACCGGTAAAGGTGCCTAAAAGGTATGTATAAAACCATCGTTCCCTCACAACTGTGCGATCTATGGCCTTTAGCCTGTTTCAACACCTTTCAATTGCGGAAAGTTCACTCAAGTGAAGTGGTGTTCATAATAATCCCAGGATGCATTACACATTAGGTACGATTACACAGCCATATGTTAGAACACCTTCGAGGTGTTATTGCACTCTTAAAAGGTAGTTAATTAAATAAAGTCAAGTTAATTTAACCTCTAAGGGCATGCACATACACCCATTTATACCTTTCCTTTTTAGAAAAAAAACAAGCTGTTCTATAATTGGGGAAATAATAGTAGGCGAATGTGTAAATTCGACTTATTTTAGCTCCGTTTTGGAAGTTCGTGTGCACACTGTAACCGTCCGAAATCGGATTAAAAACCTATTATACAGTAAAATTACACATCAGGTATTTCACGTAAAAATTATTTTTCGAATCTGCCTGGTTTGTACCTACTTTTATAACTACACTCCAAAAAAAACGTGTAAGAACGGTGTAAATGAAGGCTTACGCCCTGTAAGGTGTATGTTTACACCCACAGGTTGTACGGTTACATTCAGGCATGCTAAAAACAACACCTTCGTGGAATTCAAACGTACTACACAGGGTGTTGTGAAACAACACTAAATTGGTGTTCAAATGGTTGCACAAAAAGGTGTATGTATGGTTGCAAAAAAGTGTGAAGATCCGTTTTTTAAAAGTGTTTTTAAGCAATACCTCATGTTTATTTACCTATTTGTTAATAAGGCTTCTTTAATGCATGTTTCAAGCAGCAGTACAGTATTATTTTTCCTACAAAACTTATTGTTATAATGTTTTGCAGTTCATTGCGCGTGAAATTAAAAGCACCATCTTTCGTCGTGGGCCTACCATACAAATCACTAATCACACCAAAACTTCGAATATCTGTTTGAGTTACAAGTAGTTACACTCCAAAGGCTGTTCAACTTGCCGTTATTAATTTAGTTATTTGCGCTTCAAAAGGTCAACTAGTAAAGTGAATTAAGATTGTAGTGAACTGAGATTGAACTCGTTTTCCATGCACCTATCTTCCTTGCAATATGAGTGAATCGTTTGTCCTCGTTTGGTCCAATCTATTCAGTGGGTCAGCGAACTGCATCTTTGTAATCGCTTGAGGCGACCAGGTGACTCCCCTTCATCCAGCGCACGCAGTTATTTTTTAATCTACATCAAAACTCTCAAGTATAATACAGTGGCAAATCCCACAGAAAGGACGTCTTCATGGTTAGGATGCTAGCAAGATGTTAGCCGTTTCCTCCACCCACTATCTACTTCCAGTTAACTAAGCAGTAGACATTAATTGGGCCAGTGTAGAACAGCTCTCTGTATATGGATTGGTCTTACTCATTGGTGCCCTTCAACATGACATCATACAAGGTTTACGTGGGCACATTTGGCTTATGGATATTTATATTAACCATGTGGTCCGCAAGCTGTGAATTGGAAATTGTACCCGTGTACGGTAAGAACCATTTTAACAAAAAAATTTTAATTATTTAATGTGTTATGAATCCATGTAATTGCAACGGGTAACATCTTCAAATCATTAATGTCAAGGTCATCTTCCTCATTTCTGTGAAGTATAATCTTCATCTCTGCTATGATACATATCTGACCCATATTCTGTCTGTTATTTAATATATTCCTGTTTCACCAGACTCAGCAGATACTCATGTACAAGTATTTCTATCGTCTGATCCAGCAAAGAGCAAAGAAAATAGTGATGGAAATTTTATGGGTGTGGTTGTACCTCTGAAGAAGTCTTCAACAAGAAGTAATAGATTTAGAAGAGAAGGAAGAAGTTTACTGGATCGAATTATTGATTATGTGCGCAGTGGACTCTACTCCTGGACGTCCAAACTTTTTAGTCAAAAAGAAAAAAACGAGAGACTGTATAAAAAAGCTTTGGTTAAAACTAATTTAATTAGAAACGAAGATGACTTACATTACGTTAAAGAGGACACTTACTCGTCCAAACGTTTATCCAAAGATCAAATATTACCCAAAAACATGTTACGACTGCTCAATATTGCAGATCAGAAAGCTGGTAAATACTGAAATAATTATTTTTGATTATCCGCGATGTTTTAATGACTTCATTTAGTATGCGGGAAACAGCTTCTAAAAAGGCACTCAATTCAACCTCGAATAACCGGTGGTATGAGAGCAAAATTCGGGGAATGGCCCTGGCAAGTGTGTGCATTAATCTATATTTATTTAATTTTTTTTTAAGTTTCTTTATTTGTCGTTTCACATTCCAGATCTCACTCCGCCTGAGGGTGGGCGGCCATTTTCGTCATCAGTGTGGCGCCACATTGCTTAATAAATTCTTTGCTGTGACGGCGGCACACTGTGTATATAAGTATAAATAAAAGTCACATTTTAATAGTTTTCTATCGTATACCAATTGTTTAATTTATTATTGTTAGCATCCCTACCTATCTATTTAAAGCCCGGCTTGGGGAATTTGATTTTGCCTCCGAGGATGAAGATTTAGGTCACATTGAGCTGCCACTAAGAGCTGTGATCATTCACCCTAAATTTGATTACCCTTCTCTGAGAAATGACGTCGCTTTAGTCAGGTTTAAGAAACCTGTCACATTCCAGGAACATGTGCTACCAATTTGTTTACCACGGTCGAATGAAGATTTTACAAGTCAAACTGCCTATGCAACAGGGTGGGGCCGTACATATGAAGGTACGTCTCTGTATAAAACGTTTACAATTGTCTCTAACTTATATTCAATTGCAGACGGGCCTATATCAAATATACTTTTAAAGACTAAAATGCCAATTCTTAATAAAAAACAGTGTGAAAGAATGCTATGGCAAAATTCAGCAACAAAACAAAAAATTCCCGATGCTTTTTTATGTGCTGGACAGCCTGAGGGTGGTGTCGATGCCTGTGAGGTTGTAAAATTTTTTTACTCATAATTAAAAGTGTTGAAGCAGCACCCCAATTAAATAATTTTGAATATGAGGAGATGAATGAAAACTAACTTAGGTAAAATTTCGGCATTTTTTAACCATCATGAAACCAGCATGGTCTAATAAATTTTACTATTGTTTTATTCACTTATGTCCAAAGCTGCACTTTTTGAACCCAATGTTATAATTTTTTATTTTCTTCTTTAGGGTGATTCAGGTGGACCACTTGCTGTTAAAAGAAATGACGACCGATGGGTTTTGGCCGGAATTACCTCGTCTGGAAGAGGACCAGGGTGTGGAAAACCAAATAAACCTGGATTTTATACCCGCATAGCCAAATATTGTGATTGGATCGAAAGCGTCATTGATGATGATTAAATTTTACGTTTTAACATATACATGGAACATCACTTATGTTATATTCACGAAATTTTTTATAATATTTTTTTTCAGTATTTTTCTTTTATATTCAGTATTTCTATGTGAGAACAAAAAATGTTCTATTTTTTTCTTCACTTTACAAATAAATGAATTGTTTAAGTGTAACCCAGAGGGTATTCAGTAAACAAGCATTATTCTCAACTACCCAATCGTAACACAAGTTTAGTCATGTAATTGCGAAGCTTGAAGACATCCGGAATTCAGTTTCACACTCGACTGTAGCAGTTCCAGATCCACGTGTTTCTATGCCACTTGTGATTCGCTCTGACCAACCAACAAGAACCAACCTCGGAAGGAGCAACTAGTTTTTGTGCTTAAGTATGTCATATCAGATGACTCTCAACTCCTCCCTTGGTCTAACTTCCAATTATATTTGCTGAGAACAACAACTTTTTATCTTTAAAGTCGATTGGAAAAATATCTTGAGGTAAGCTTTTTAATAGTTAGCCGTTTATACTCAAAATTTCACCTGAAAATTACATAAGTCTTTAAATGGTGTGTCAATGACCCGATTGAATAACAGAGAACAAAATGGCTTCTCTTACACGTTCTACAATACATTCTCAGGCGATGAATAGAATATATAACGTTTAAATACAGTTAACTTTTTCCTGTAGTTCAACTTGATGAAGAAACTCACGAGCAATGAGAGTGAATTACCTGCTCCTCTGCTCGTGGCTCTTCATATTCGGAGGAGAAGGAATTCGTTTAGAAAATAGTGAGTATGAGGAAGAGAATTTTCATTTAGAGATGTACTATGTAGGTTAATTATATTTTCAGTCTGTGGGCGCCAATTTTTCAAAAATGACAGTAAATTGTTACCTCGCATAGTTGGTGGCAGTGAATCCGATTTTGGAGCGTGGCCTTGGCAGGTATTTCATTGATTGAATATATGCAGACCTTTGTGAAATTAATTCATTTACATTAGATTTCCCTTCGTCGAGTAAGTCGCTTCAGATCCCGACATATATGTGGTTGTAGTTTAATAGCTAGAAATTATGCAATTACTGCTGCTCATTGTGTTCATAGGAATGTATTTTATTAGGAGGAATTTAACATTTTTCCAATGTAAAATAATTTTTTTTTAAATTTGTAGAAAGCATCCTGCAGAACTACTTCTCACTTTAGGCGACCATGACCTCAGAAGTAATTGGGAACCGCTGAAAAGTCAAGAGCGAATAGTTCAGTCTGTACATATCCATCCAAATTTCGTGCCAAATACATTCGAAAATGACGTAGCTCTTTTACGCTTTTCACCCCCTGTTCGTTACGGTCGTAACATTATTCCCGTTTGTCTGCCTGTAGACGATAACGATCGTGCAGGTGAAACAGCTATCGTAACAGGTTGGGGAAGAATGCGTGATGGTAAGGTCAAATTATCTTCCGAGAGAAAACATGGAGTTTTTGTCATACAATTTTAGAGCCCATTATGTCAATCTAAACAAAGTTATCTTCGCAGAAGATGCTTATGTGTAACCTTATTTGAGATTTCAGGCAGTATCTCATTTAAAAACAGGACGAATGTCTTTTTTTCTAGTCACAACACTTCAAAAAAGCACAGGCAGTGACTCACTACAAAAATACCCTTGTCCCGTCTTGTAGTGAGATATCGCCGAGTGTCTCAAATACGCGTCTTCTGCAATGACACCTTTGCTAAGAATGTATGTAGAAACGGGAAAACAACAAAAAAAATAACTGCATCGCTTACAAAAAAAACTATATAAAACTGATAAAAAATATAAACTCATGACGAATAAAACCTTTAAAAAAACTAAGGTTTTTTCCTGGGTTTTAATCTTTTTTTTTCCAGGGGGTATCATGTCCAACATTCTAAGGGAGGCTCAAGTTAACATTATGAGCAATCGCGAATGTAGAAATATTTATAGACGATCACCGCTTGGCATGCTTGTCAATATTACTGATGGATATTTGTGTGCAGGAATAATGGAAGGAGGAATTGATGCTTGTGATGTAATTAATTATCTTTCGCATTGTAGTGTCATGCTTTACTGAGGTTTGAATTCTTTAGGGTGACTCTGGAGGCCCTCTAGTGGTGAGAAGGCGAGACAAACGATGGGTGCTTGTGGGCATAACTTCTTCAGGATTTGGATGTGCTCAGCCAAACACACCCGCTTTCTACACACGTGTTTCTTATTACCGAAAATGGATCAAGGAAACAGTGACTAGAGAAGAAATAAGACAAATGCTGCTCAAAACTTTCTCTGATTTACCTTTATGATACACGATAAGAAGTATTATTCAAATAGTGTAAATAATTAACCATAAAATTCTTTTGTGTTGAGATATGAGTACTATAATAAAATTGTGCTTCCTGTTCTAAATTACACATAATTTTTTACATACAAATTCTTTTAAATTTACCTTGAAAAATTAAATTCTCAACCATTGTACTTGAATGCATGACATAATTTGCGTTCCAAATAAAAAAAATATCGTATTTAACCTGACTATTCGCAATTTGATAATGGAAGAGAAATGAATTCTTCCTTTTCTGCAGTATTAAAAATAAACTTTCTCGTTTTCTGCACTATCTTGTCCTGAATACCACTAAATTGTGACTATTATTTTTTAAGTAAACAGAGAAGAAACTTTCGGCCTAGAATTTGGGACACGTTCCAATTTCCCCTACAGCCAACGACAGAGATGTCACTGACCATTTTTTTTTAAAGCATGTATGCACGAAATAAAAAAATTATGAAAATTTTAGTCGTAATTTATAAAAAACCCAAACAACTTCTAAACGATATACCGTAAACTAAACACATTTTGTCCTAGAATTGATAAAATTATTTAAAATCTTTCTCCTCAATAAAAATTACTGGCTATTGAATTCAATCACGTAACATTCCAGTTGGACCTTGACATCGCTTTATGAAGGCCCTGGCTCATGATCCCATTTCTTCACTCTATCACAAACAAATGTGGGACACTGGTCCTTAAGCCACCAGAGTTCCTTCACCTTCGCCAACAGGAAGGATGTACACCCATCTTCATCGTTACCATATTTTGCAAAAAAAAAAAAAGAAAAAGTGCTTTGTAAATAGAATAAAACACATTTGCAAAATAAAACATACTGAACGTTTGTTTTTTTTACCATTCATTAAAATTTTGTTTTGTTTAGTTAAAATTATTTTATCCTCCAAATTTTTCATTTTGAATTTTCTGTATAAGCAATTCCATTAAAATACAAATCAAGGTATTATTAAATTGTTTTTACATTAAATAAAACAATTCCAGACTGTACTTTCATTGCCCACAGTCATGTGAGGAAAAAAAGGAGGGGAACTAGAATGGGGACGTTGAAGATAACAATCAAGGGGCACTGGTAATTTTTACTTTCCTTTGCACTTGGCACTGTTAACCAATTGAAAAACAACTGTGACCTTACTTGACGCGGTTGGCTCATGTCCGCGCATCAGTCACACTCTCCTACTTCTTGCACTTCCTCGATCAGGAACCTACTTCCACGCATTTCAGCTTGATGTATTCTTTTGACAACGTCTTTTTTTCTCGTATTGATATCGTGATTTTTCTAACGGTTGATGGGTGATTTTGGCTTTTGACGCCACTTTACTAAAATGAGGTCAAGCCTGCATCGTATTCAAGAAATAGAGGTCAGTAGTTGTAATGTACTAGCGCCAGCTCTTCAGTTCTCATTTTGGATTATCCATTGGCAGGTGTAGAACTACATCTCACACTATCAGCAAACAATATTCAAAACATCAGTGGGTAAGTTTTGAATTAATGTTAATTTAAATACCGACTATGTTTGGCATGATTATTTATTTGCAATTATAATGAGGTCAAACTGTGATCATTCTTGAAAACACTTTTTTTTATTTTGGTACAGTAGCATAACTCGTCAAATTTGATTGACGCAATCTACGATTATGTATTAGAGTATAACTCTTTCAACTTTGACTTAAAGTGCACTTCCTGCATTTAATGTCAATACCTGATTGAAGAGATAAATTCAAATGAAGTGTAGTTTAATTAATAACAGTTTCAATCTTAACATACATGTTTTATTTCCTGGTAAGGAGACATGCTTCAGCGATCGCCCTCTGCCTTAATGTAGAGATCCTTCTAAATATCATTTAGAGCAACGAGAAACAAGTTGCGTACTTCCGTTCAGAATTAATTTGCAGGCTTCAATTCCATCTTAAAAAATCTGAATTTAAATTAGATTTGAGTTAAATAAATTACAATATGTTTAATGATTTAAATAAAATTTTGAAACGAAATTGCACTATTGAAGGATAAAAAAAATTAATGATTGTAACAAAATGTAAAAATTACAGATGTTGAAAAAACAAAATAATGAAACGAAAATGAGAAAGGGCGAACACACATCAAAAATTAATCATGAGATATTTTCGGAGAGTTTAATGACCATTTTGTTATTGCCCTTGACCAAAAAATTGGACCAACACGTGGTCAATCACAGAAATTTATTTAGTACGTGACATATAAAAAGTACCGTAATCACTCTTTAAACATTGAAATTTTTATAATTCAAATTTACCCCAATTCCATCAAAAGATTAATACAGATTAAGATTTAATGTATTAAATTCAATGATATTCTGAAAAGATTTCCAATTTGCATTCTTTTATCTTAAACACATCACCTAAAGATTATAGAGATATTTCGTATACACCCCAATGCCTTACACACCATCGGGTGGGTCAAACACTTTTCTTATTTAAAAAAAACATGTGTAGGTTTCAGTATTTTTTAAAAACACATGAATTTTTAGATTTGCTCATACTTACAAAATACACAAACTCTCCATTAATAGCGAAATTTTCTCATCTCTTACGTTCTTCTCTTATGTTCATCTCTTACGATAGCAATAAGCTTTCTTTATTGAATTCTGATTTTTCTGCCTTGAAGTGCAATCTTTTGATGTGGGTTTTGCAGAGTTCAACGATTTCCTAACAAAGATTTCTGTAAAGAAAAATATCGTTATTCATTTGCTTGTCAGTTTTATAAAGAGTAGTTCAAATGGCTACAGCTGTTTTGTTCAACTATCTATAGTTTAAATCAAGGTTAAACATCGTAGCCCGTAACAAAAACCTAGTATCAACTAAAAAGACTTTACTGAAAAAGTTATTCAAAACAAACTCTACTACCCCATCTGTTCACCGAACCATGACTCTGCTCACAAGAATTCTTATCAATATTTTATGACGTTGTACGCAGAATTTCACTGCTGAAAATGTGGTTCAGAAATTTCACGTTTTAATCAAACCATTAATCATCCAATACCTTAAATGTTTTACTGTTATAAAAATTAAAGGGGACATACATACCAAAGACCTTATGTAGCTATCTGCGATTTTCACTAGTTTCATAAACTTTTCCTCTACCCCCAAACTGATATCTCACTTTCCCCATTCTCACTTCGTTTAACATAAAAGTTGTGAAATGCAAATAAAGCACACAAGACCAGCATTAGCGATATTTTATCAAAATTTATACTGAATCCCTTACAAAAAAAATTGATTCGTGGTTTGGTCATTTTTTTAATCAAATTGCCATTTCTTTTATCAGAAAAGTCTTTCTGATTATCTCCTGATCAGATGACTTAAATATGACTAAATGATTTTTTTAGTCATTTATTGATCATTTAGTAATAATAAAACAGTTGATCCGTGCATTATTATCAGTAACTACAAAATGATCCAAAAGTATTCATTTTTTTTTGCAAGAGAGGCTGCATTTTTATAAAATCAAATATTCATATTCTCTTCAGCACCGGCAATACAATAGGTTGAGATAAAAAAAAAAAAAAACTCTATTCGTGTTAAATGTAATGAATGTCCTTATAGTATTAGTTAACATTCTTCATGGTGTTACCCTCACGGCTATGCTTTCCAATACAAAGGATTGCGAAATTAATTTTCAGCATACCGAGAGAGAATGAGGGGAATGATCACGCCTGAAAGGCGTAGTTGGGCAGGAGAGCGTAAAAAAACAAGCCTAGTGAAATGTCCACTGCCCACCCGAGGCTTTGCACTTTGTGTATGTCAGGTTAAATGAACTCCATCTAGGCTACACCGTAAAGTTTTGTCCTACCTAACTTTCCTGTTGTGGCGCCGTCTATGAACAATTTACTTTATCATCGTTATGCAAAGGTCAATGGAAATGATTAAATAACTTGTAGGCATTGACCGCTCTACCATCACTGTCGCTATTAAAAATCTAGGGCGATAAGATTGTTTTTTAATTATCTGTGAAACGAAATACAACAAAGTGAAAATTTCGTTGGGAACAAAACACAAAATCTTAAATCGCCTTTAAAATTATACGTCTCATTTCATATACTCTCAAATACATTCCAAACATATTCTCATTTCGCAAAAAAAAAAAAAAAAAAAAATATCAAGTGTGCATAAACTCGTAACTCTAATCTTCAAAGATCGTTGACACGTTTTAAAAATAAAATAATAAATTCACTAAAATCATACAAGTCTGAAACTTAAAAAATATATTTGTTTACTTTTTATGAATGTTTCTCAGGACCTTCAAATGCATTTGATAAACTTTTGAATAATTAATCAGATAAAATAAACGTGCAGAATTGCAACATATCACATTTACAGTATTAGAGCACAAGTCATATGATGGGTATTTAGCAGGGAAAAGTTTTCCCACTTTACACCCATCACCAGATCGGCCAGTGATCTACTCTCGCGACCACCACTCACTCCGTTTCCCCACTGACCCGATTGCGGTGGGCTTTTGCTTTTAGGGTCAACATCCGCAGGACCCGTTTCGCACAGCCACACATCAGCTGCGTCTCCAATGCAACATACTGCTCAAAGACTGGATCATGGAGCGGGGTTCGTGCAACAAGCTCTGTCAACTAGGATATTATGATTAATATTTAACGTATAGAAAGGTAAGACATTTTAAATATTTAAAAACAGACTGATTACGTTTATATTGCAAAAAAATAACTCAGTTTTTTTAAACGTTACATTTTCATAAAATTTTGAGTTCATAAAAGAGACTTTCTCTAATGGAAACATACCTCTTAACGTTGCAAAACTAATTTCCTGAAAGTTGAATGTTAGAAGATATTTTATAAAAACTAGTACGTTAGCATTTAATCAAGATTTTTTAAATACATAATTTCGAAGTTTCTTTTAGTTTCAGTTTTGCCACTGTTTAAAAGTGACATTTACAAATTTTGCATGACAGTGCAGTGAACTTATAAATCAACCGTTCGTGGCCTATATTTTGGTAAAACTATTTTTGCTGCAAAATTCACGGCCGCTTGATTCCAAAATGTTAGATAACGTTTACTCATCTAAAATGTTTTTATATACATTTTCATTTTATAAAAAATGAGTAATATAGCCGTACAATACACAATGTAATTCTTTTCCGGCTAAAAAAAATTTTTTTACTTAAAAATGGAATAAAAAAATTGTGGTTGTAAATCTTAAAAGAAAAGTTTCACTTATTTTATGATTAAGTTAGAAATAAAAATTGAGTGACTTCAATTTCAAATTGAAAGTGATATTTTTATAATTGGCAGGTGTGCCTACCTACGAAGGGTGCCATGTTCCGTTTCTACATCCTCCTCGTCTGCCTAGAATATTCAGGTGTGACTCGCTTTACTAACGGCCAGGACTTTTTTCCGGAGGAGGATGACGTAATTCAGGACCGGAGAGCTACTTTTCTTGGTAAATAATTAACGCAATTGTAAACCACGTCACATGCCGGAAAGTAAATAATTTTAAAACAAACTCTCATTTTATCCAGGTTACGTTCCAATTTTCTTTCAGCAATTTAAATTTTAATACTGTCAATCTGTCAATATTAAAATTTTTGAAACATTCAATTTCAAATAAAAACTAGCCTAGAACAATTCTCTTATTTTTCCAGATCGGACGCGGAAGTTTGTAGGCTTATTCAATTCCATAATGGGCGGAGTGCCTGATTTCTGTTTTGTTGGCGGCAAGAAGCACAGCTGCCAATTCTTTCTAATGTGCCTAGTGTCTGGAGGAGAACCTCAAGACGGATGTGGAAACAACTTTCTCTACAGATGTTGTCCACCAAAGGGACAAAACAGTCCACCACCGCCGCTTCATAGCGGCAATGCCATAAATTCAGCAGTGGCTCCTATTCCTCCCGGATTCCGTCCACCAGCTTTTGGAGGAGGTGGTCCACCCTTCCATCAACCAGGTCCCAATTTCCCGGGTGCTCAGGGTTTTCTTCCTCCGATTGGGCCAGTGATCAACGACCCAAGTAAATTCTTAACAATGACTAACATTAGAATAGTTTGTTGTACGTATTTAAGTTAGGCATGGCCTCAATTTTCTTATCACATGTATTGAAAAAAAAATTTTTTTGAGTTTCTATAACACAAAAGAAATCCTCCTAAGTTATTAGTGCATCAATTCATGCTATTATCAGGATGCAGCAACCACTTTCTTCCAAAGGGTTCAAAATATTTAAAATTTAAGATAAAAACTCACAGTCTATTTAAGTTCAAGTGAAGCTTTTTAACAGTTCAAGTAATGTGACCTAATTTTCACTTATCTATTAATCTCTTCAACTTAGATGTTAAAACTAATACTACGGAAATGTAACAATTTATTTATCGTTTGTTTGTTGTTTTTGGCAACTAATAAAGGATGTGGACAAAGGCGACCTTTATTCCGTTCAGATGTGGCTCAAGATAGGATAGTGGGTGGCAATGACGCTGGATTTGCAGAGTTTCCCTGGATGGTTTGTACACTTTTATTAAGTGTTTCTTGTTAACTTTCTCACTCATACAACCTTTCTTTTTATTACGGGTCTATTGTCTTTCATTTAATGGTCCCTCTCAAGAGCAATCTTCTTTTATGGATAAAAGAATGGTGAAATATCGGACTTGATATGACCAAACCTATTGTTCCATTCTTATATACAATGGTGAAACCTACTAAGTCTGCGAAGTGTGGAATTTGCTTTATAACATCATTCTTTCATCCACGAAAGTTTTATGCAAAAAAATTCTTATTTTTAATCCACTGTTTTGGTATTTCGTTTAAGGCATTTATCAGGATTGGCGCGAGTCGTTGTGGCGGTTCATTAGTCAATCAAATGCACGTGGTTACTGCGGGCCATTGTGTCGCCAGGTGAGTTAATTATTTTTCTTCTAAAGCGGCCTTGAAATTACCTCTTTCACCGCAAACCCTTTTATGATCTAACGGTTACAGGATTGGGTTAATTAAATTTTAATACGTCATGAACATTTGATGACGTATGCTTCACCAGTGCCACCAAGCAGTAATTCAATTACTTAACAAGTTTTCAACCTGCTTCACAGGTGTCGACACCTACATAATGGAACACTAATCTTGTATTTAAAAACAAGCAAAGATTATACACATACCAAAATAAATAACATGTCCATGAATTATTTCGGGTTATATATACACGTTTTTTCAATCCTTTCCGTCCCAATCTTGCTTTCCTTTTCCGTCCAGACTCGTTCTTGATTGCCCTCGTCCTGTACCCACGCCCACGGGTCTCTACCATCCTCCTTGCAGAGCATCACCAGGTCAAGTAACCGTCATTTTGGGAGACTACATCCTCAGTACGGAGATAGAACCCTTGCAGGCCGAGTCGTTCGCTGTGACAGCCATTCGAGTCCATCCAAATTTCCAATTCACACCAGAAGCTGATCGTTTCGATGTAGCCGTACTACGACTTGACCGGCCCGTACTTTACAAACCACACATATCTCCTATTTGCATTCCATTTAAAAATGAAAATTTTGAAGGAATGGTTGGATATGTAGCCGGTTGGGGAGCAACAGAAGCAGGTAGTTATTTAATATATAAAAAAACAATACATCAGTTAAAAATTATGCAAAATTTTTAAATTCGCTAAGTGCAAATCAGATTCCTATATAGAAAAAATTTCTACATTTTGTCCATTGTAACTTTTAGGCTCCAGTGTCCGCCCCCGTGCCCTGCAAGTGGTGGATGTGCCCATCATTCCTAATCATGTATGTGAAGCATGGCATAGGCAGAAAGGAATAAGAGTTACCATCCATGGAGAAATGGTTTGTGCAGGGTATCAAAATGGTGGAAAGGATTCCTGCCAGGTAATAATGAAATGAGAAGTGGGATTTTTCAATAAATAATTTTTGCGATACTTTTAGGGGGACTCTGGTGGTCCATTAATGGTAAATAAAAATGGAATATGGTTTCTAGTGGGCCTTGTTTCTGCTGGTTATTCGTGTGCACAACGTTTCCAACCTGGAATTTATCATCGTGTGTCCTTCACATCGGATTGGATATCGCTCAATATGAACAGCTAATGCAAACTTTACTTTCTATTACTTGCACAAACGAAATCCTTAAGCTACTTACTAGTGGCAGAATGTAGAAAACTTTTCGAATCAATTTTGTGCTAGTTTTGTTACATTAAGAAGACCGAGAGATGAAACGAAAACTCATTATCAGTATATGACCAGTAAAGTGTACGGTAGTGTTCAAGACATTTTTCGCCTCCTGTATAAAAAAAATTTAAAGAGACAAGAGAGTCACAATTCGGCATTTTTTTAAATCTCGTTGTGCTGTTTACACATTTTGTCCATTCACATTAATTTGAATCTTTACTACGTAATTGTCAATTTTTTCAACCGAAGCTCTTAACGTCTGAAATGTTACCCTTCTGCGCTTGTCTGAAAAACAGCATTAGTAAGTTGAATGAAAGTGTTTTTGCCAAAAACGAGTAAGTAAACATGCCTAAAAGCAATAAATGTAAATTTAATAACGGGATTTAGGCAATTGAAAAACAATTAAGGTGACAGGTTTTGAAAAAAAATATGAACTGCAGATTTGTTCTAGTCAATTAGGTAAATCTGCACAAACATTATTTTCTGCATCATAATAATGAGTGAATGAGCAAATATTTTATGATCTATACAAAAATTTTGAAAAGTATTAGATAGTTTAACCGAAGATGATTTTAATTTAAAAAAGAAATAAACAAAAAAAATAATGTAAAAAGTATATAATATTTTTCTACATACTTATTTTCCAATAGTAAAGAAAATGAAGTCAAAGTGCATCGAGTAATCTAATCTGTGTTTAATACACTCAACTATTAAAAAGAGTAATTTCTAAATCAATTTTTTTCTTCATTTATCTTATATTATTTGTATCATAAAATAAAAGTTACAACGTTTTTAATTACTACCAAGCTAATTTCAATCAATCAAAAGATCAACTAATCACATGGGAGTGGAGTGGCTTTTAGATATTCAGAAAAAAAATCTGAGTAGGTAAACCATACACATTACATTTAACATTGACCTTAAGGGAACTAATTCTTGCACATTAATTTTTAAAAATAACCAGGCAAAAAGAAAATAAATGGGGAAGAAAAGGGCTCTGCAGAATTCACAGGATGGTATACACCCTATTGAGGGTTATATTAGAATGATCATCTGCATTTTGTCAAATTTGGTTAAGTTTAAGTAAGCATATAAAAACCCCAATTTTTTAGTTAGGCTCAACTACAGTAGGTAAGGTTAAGCTTAACTTTAATGTAAACTAATCTTACCTAAACTAACCTACCAACCTAAACTAAACTACCAACCTGAACTAACCATTACCGTATTTAATAGACGTAATTTAAAAAAAAACCACCGATAAAATAGTTCAACAATAACTCTTAATGGACTATTGCAACTTAACCGTTCATGTTCATGTTACTAGTTCATTTCATTCAAGGGGGCGATCAACTATCATTATGCCTGGTTTACTTTCAGTAGTTAATAAACCGTGAGACGAAGTGTGAAATGTGAAAAAACAGTCTGTATTTGGTAGATAAATAATAGTAGGTTTGATTATTATAATTTTTTCGATAATTAAACTGTATACCAACTGAGAAGTTATACAATTCATACTACAAATATTCAATAATATTTCGTTTTAACAAGGCCCTATGCTACGGAAGCTTAATACCTCGTTTTTTGTCACAACCCATACTCCATTTCATTTGACTATAATGAGCCGCCTTTTATTTTTGTTACAAGTAATTTGACTTAACTCAATAGGGTATCTCGATTGGGTATACTTGTGAATTCTGCAAAACCGAAGGAAAGGGAGAAAAAAAAAACACATAATAAGTGAAGCATACACTTATTGCGTCTTTACACGAACAATCATTAATTCCTAATTGAGAATAAAAGAATCAAGTGCAAATGAGGTCATTCAAACAAAATAAGGTCTAGTTCAAATATTAAGTAAAGGGGGAAGGGGGGTCTTTTTTCACAAGTTGGCCCCGGGCCCAAGTTACCCTTGGTACGCCGCTGCTCAATACGGAATACCTCTCTACACTCTTAGAAATAAAGGTAGGATAGGGTCTGTGAATAGGGGAAAATGGATGAAAAGGTGTAAAAATAGTATGGGTTTGTACTATGGAAGGTTAAGTGTTAAACCATCTAAATGCTAAATCTTTTGTAGTAGAGAAACCCATACTATTTTTTGACCTTTTCATTCATTTGTCCCTATTCACAGACCCTATCCTACCTTTATTTCTAAGAGTGTAGGTTAGAATACCCACAATATAGCTTATGGGTGTAAAATATTATACCTGATTGCCAGGTGAAGGGTGCCAATGTACACCTTTTAGGTGTATTGAGTCTAAGTTTCAGTTCTGCCACAAGAGGGCCTAAGGGTTTCATTTTAAAGCTTTTTATTAATTTTCCTGTTATGCATATTAATTACTCACATTTATGCAATAACTTATATCAATTTGAGGATAAACAGTAACTGGCCACATTTTCCATGCATCTAATGGCGTCAGTGAAGTGAATCACTGATGTCGAATGGCTGCAAGGCCATTATGGTGTCTAAGACATCATATATATTTCATGAAATTAAAATTAAAAAAAAATGTCTCCACAATTACATCATTAAGGGTCCATTAATTCACCTAGGGTTTACATAGACACCATTATAAAATAATAGGATGTTAGGTTTAGTAAGCATACCCCATGGTGTAACATGTATACCCTAAGGTCTAGAAGTACCTGTAGGTACCTGTAGGTCTAGAAGTAATACGGAATACCCTACGGTTGGGCAGTCCCCCCAGGGTATAAAAAGTACACCCTGAGGTGAAAAGGGCAGAAGGTAGCTAATAACACCTCCGTGATGCAATACCTTTAAGGTAAAAACTACACCTTAAAGGAATCACTATAGGGACATGTCATATAACCACCTAAAAAGGTCGACAGGTCTACCCCTACACACCATCACACACTTTTTATTTTTAAGAGTGAGGATAGCACATGCCCCAGATACCCTCACTTGGCCTAAGGGACATCAAGGGAGAGGGAGCGGGAGGGGCTATCACGGTCGAGCAACACGGAAGTGCAATAGCTCAACGACCCACATCTACCAAGAGAAATCGCTCGAGGCTTTGAAACCAGCATTCTAGCATCAGATGGCCGGCCGCTATTTTTCGTGCGCGTTCGCTAGCGCGGTTTGCTAACCCACATCTTCATTGACGACGGGACCGATCCATACACCCTCCTCCACGTTCTTTACGGTTTATTCTTTTTAATATTTGTGTCAATCGGTAATTTGCATCTGTTCGTCCATTCTGGGGTGATGCCGCATCTTGGGTAAGTTTTCATTCATTGACCTTTCTATCATTCTCCGAATTAAATTCATTAAGTTAAGAAGAAAGAAAAACGTATTCAGTTTATTTGTACATCCTACAGTTTTTTTCTCTCTGTTTGGGATAACTCCAAATATTATGAGAGATATTTATACTTGATCTTTTAGCGAGATCCACCGTTTAAAGGGGGGGGGGGGGGGTTTCACTAAAAATATTAATATTGGGGGCGAAAGATGGTAAAATGTACTACCTTTTCTTCTATTGCACCTACATCCGTGAGAGCTTACATTTTTTACAATTTAATTCCAAAGTTAAGTGGCTAAATTTCGGGTTTTAACAATTCCCAAATCTGAGCATGACGTGTTATGCGACGCTATAACACAGCATTGTTATAGTTGGGGCAACTATAGGCGGCTCATAACACATCATCACCAAATCTGGGAATTGCTAAAACGCGAAACTACGACTCGTATCTTTGGGATTAAATTGTAAAAAATGTAAGCTCTCACGGATGTAGGTGCAATGGAAGAAAAGGTAGTACATTTTACCATCTTTCACCCCCAATATTAATATTTTTGGTGAGACCCCCCTCCCCCTTTAAGTATGTTTTTTCTTATTGTAGTATTTTTCTAATAATTTGGCCTAGTTTTACTGAATATTTCATTAAAAACTGGAGGTTTAGTTGCACTAGTATTTTATCTTTTCACTGAGCAAAATGAACATTCATATAAATACCAAAACCGATATTACTACAATACACTCTATTACCATATAGCAACTTATATTGATTTTGATTTGGGTTTCAAAACAGCTACAATTTCAGCTGCAAATTTATGAGAACAATATTTTATGTAAATGAAAAGCAATCAAGGGCAAGATCAATCTTAAAGAAAAATCTTCAATGCAAAGGTCATATTCGTATCCTGTTTATTCGTATTGAATCAGTCAAACGATTCTCACTCTGTGATTTGCCCTTACCCTTCATTCAAGCGGAATGAAGTGTCCTATAAAATAGTAAATGTCACCTGAACCAAAATGATAACACTGAAACAGAAATGACGTCAGCTAGAGTTTAATCTTTGCAAAGCCAGTTTTTGTCAAACCGGATCAGAGGTCGATGGTAACAAAACGGGCGTTGAGAATAAAACTTTAGGTTAAAATGGGCTCACGGACTTAGGTTAATAGAATCTCCAAAACAATGGTGAGAAGGTAGACCGGAACTGCAAAAAAAAAAAAATCCTTGGAAAAAGCTGATACTAAAAAAATTAAAAACTTCTGCACTAAATTGACAAAAGGAGAATACCTCAATGCTTAATTTATTACTTACAGCAATTTCTTGGCTGCTTCACATACTTACTAGTTATACTTGACAAGGCAACTTCAAATACTTTTAAGAGTTCATAATCTTTTATTACGTCTATTAGACTGAAAGAACTAAACACAACAAACACAAGACACTTTTCATGGCACCACCTCCAGCCTCTTTTAGGGTCAAGGTTAAGGGCTTTATTAAATGATTCAGTATTCGCTTTAGCAATTTTTTTCTACCCTATTCGGTGAAGAAAACGTTTTTCAACATTTGCTCATTTAAGATGAAACGCTGCGTATGATTTTCAAACAGCTCTCTTTTGTATCGTATCTCAGCGCGACCTTGCTCTGGGCCAAGGCAAACCGACTGACGGCACTGGGTTACCAGACTGCACTTATGACCCTGGCGGGGCCGCCAGCCTCGACTGCCAGGCGCCTGAACAAACGTGCCTTCTAATTAGATAGGCTGTCGATCTCAAATATAAAAAAGCTTCGACCTTTCATTAAAAAATTTAATTTAATTAATCTAAGTGCCTATATACAAACGTTATCGCACTAATATTCACACTAATTAAAATTACTTCTCCTAGACTAGCGTTAAGACGAAAAACTCAAATGACCTCAAATATAATATTTAAAGCTTTAGAAGGCGTATGAAGCTAAAAACATCCCTCTGTCAAGATGAATAGGTTAAAAAAGTAAATAAACAAATCTTTTCAACATTCTTATTTCAGTGTTTTTGAGAGGAAAAAGAGATGAACTTGAGCCAATGGTTCTTTCTAGTCACGTGCTTAGGATCGTTGATGGTTGCTGTTTATGCTCAGAACAAATTTCAAGGTAATTTTTTTTTCAAATTTTTTATTGATCCAGAAAAAATATAACTGTTAATTGAGATAAAATAAGAGATTGTTATACTTTTTCTTTTTTAATTTCCCAGCAAGAATTTTTCCTCAATTCCTGGGTCTGTCCAGCACGTGCTTTCATGATGGATCGCAATACAGATGTACATTTTTTCTCTTCTGTTGGCTTGCTGGTGGACGTTTTGTAAATAGTTGTGGAGGAGGATGGTTGTTCACATGCTGTGTGCCGAAAAATACACAAAGTCGGACAGACCTTATCTTAACAGATGGTCCTGTCATCAATAACATAAGTACGTTTTTTAAGAAAATAATTAGTTAAAATTTCATGGTTTTGTTATTACGCAGAATGTGGAATACAAATGACCCCTTTCAGTGACAGAATCATTGGAGGGGAAATTGCCAGGGGAAATACAGAGTTCCCATGGATCGTAAGAAATTAATTCATTCAAACATTGTAATGAAATATATAGTTACTTTTACCTAGGCTCACATCAAAATTAATGGATTTCAATGTGGTGGCGCCCTAGTCAACAGTTTTTTTGTTGTCACAGCAGCCCACTGTGTGCGGAAGTGAGTTTTCACTTGACCTTTAAAAAAAATTCGAAAAAAAATTTATAATAACTTATACGGAGTAAAGTCAAAATCTTTTTAAATCACTCCCCTGGTTCAAGCTTAACCAGTTAAACAAAACGTAATTAACCTTTCTGCGTTAAGGCTGTATGTCCAGTTTTATGACATTGTAAGTCCCGTGATTGATATTTAAAATCCATTATTAGGCCTATATCAGGAAATAAAAGTTAGACTAACTCCTTATTTGAAGGGATTATCTAAAGCAGCACGTACTTTTTTACATTACAAAGAGTATGAATACTGTAGTACTAGAAGTTGGGTTCATTGTTTAGCCCTTCTGGAGCTCTCAGCCAGGTTGAAATGACTTCCTACACTAATGCTCTCGGCCGATAGCTCAATCGAAAGCTAATAGTGAACCAGGCTTCAAGTATAGAAGTAAATAAATTTCGGCTGGTTATCGATATTCTTTAAAAACATCAAAAATGCAAAGTGGATTGCAAATTAAATTTCATGTTTTTTTTTTTTTTCACTTCCAGTGCCCGCTTGGGGGCCATCACTGTGGTGCTAGGGGCTTTTGATTTGCAGAACAAAAAACCCACAACAAATGCTGTATACGGAGTTATAGAAAAACGCCTCCATCCAAACTTCCAATACATGCTCACTCAACCAGATCGTTTTGATGTTGCTCTTCTCAGACTCAACAGACAAGTGGATTTTAAAGACAACATTCGTCCAATATGTCTTCCGAACAGCGGAAGGCAAGCTGAAGGATCCAATGCAATTGTGGCTGGTTGGGGCAAAATTGACAACGCACCTGGTACATACACAAAAGAAACTTGATTAACGATTAATAAGGGATCTGGAAATCGCAAAATTTTTTGCAAGTACTTGCCCCTGGATTTGAATTTAGAGGTGGTTCTAAATCGCTGTTTCAATCTGACAAGCACATTTTCAGGGCTTGTCAAATACAACTTTGTGTTTGCAGCAAAATGCGGAAAAAAATTTAGTACTCCCGGCAATTTGAACAAAACTCGCACCAAATAAAATTAAACCCAATTATTGGGACCCAATTCCACTTGACACAGATAATCAATCATCTGATTTGATTAGGTTAAGTAAAGTTAGGTGAAACCCTGACCATTCAATCAGGCTAAACCTTACTACCTTAACTAACCTTACCTAACCTAACCAAATCTGACAAAAAACAGATGACCGATTATTTATGTCAAGTGAAATTGGCTACCAAACTCGCGAATTCCGCCGAGCCGCAAATCCGTGAAGCCGTGAGATTTTTGACGAGCTCTGAATTTTAAAATAGTAAACAATAATTTTTTTTCTGTGTTAATTGGGTGGGTGGCACCAGTTGCACCAACTGTGGTTACATCAAATGTTACTCTAACCATAGATTTTATTCCCACTTAAATATTTCTGTTGTACGACCTATTTATTTTACCTTAATGTACTAACTCAAATTTTAGCCAAAGATTTTTGTAAGCAAACTACTCATTGGTTGAATTTAACCATGCAATTTGTAGAATCGAGCACTACCAAGCGATGTCGCTAAACATTTATTTTTTGTAGTATATTTTGTTTCAACGTTTGTTAAAATTTGTCAAGATTGGTAAATTGTTACGATACCACAACGTGATTCTAGAATTAATGTAGGCAGAGACGGATTTAGGAGTATTAGGAGAATATAGGAGATTTAGGCGGGCGGGGGAGAAGTAATACAAATAATATTTTCAGCATGGGGGTAGGATTTACGACGAGCAAACTCTTTGTGCCCAAAATCCTTCTGTCGAATGTTTTGATTCATACAGTATATGTAAAGTTTTATTTTATTATAACACTGTGGAGCCGAATTTTTTATCGGTACCTACATTTGACTTAAATGTAATGTGTGTTTTACCTCGGTTTAAATTTGATTGGCCGATTTTGGGCAGTTAAGCCCTAACCGGAGGTAAAAACCATACGAACGGCCTCGATCTAAACATTGAACTCGAGCACACAAAACGGCCAAATGTCAAAATCAACTCTTTGATACAAACATCAAAACGAATTTTGACAATCGTTGTGGCTGGAATGAGATCCAGGTATTTGTCGTTCAGCATGGTACATAATGTAACAGATCACATGACCGAATACATTCAATCACAAACCTTAGTAGAAAGGTTAAATCGCTCGAGTGAGTTAACTGGCAGTTATTTTTGATTATGTTTTTTTGGTTCAACGCGTACTTGCTAAACTAAGGTTTGATTCTTCAGTTAAAGTAAGTAAGATTTATAAAAACCACGGTCAAGCAGTTGTTGGTGCAGTCTACCCTTAAATTCTACGGTTAAAACTGTAACTACACTGCAAAAAATACTGATGTAAATGGACAGCTTTAGAGGTGTTTTTGACCTGTCCCTATGTTGGCACCTTTTATGAGTTCGGCAGCACCCTAGTGTGTTATACATTAGGGGTGTAATTTAAATACCTTTTGTGGCCTACACCTTCAGGTGTGTTGGAACACCAGCAGGTGTGTTGGAACACCAGCAGGTGTTTTCCTTACACCTATGGGTGTTTTGGTACGCCTTAGGGGTTGTAAATGGTATGGTGTGGTGCAGCAATACACCACGTAAATGTGCCCGAACACCTGTTGGGAGAAGACCCTAGAGGCTAACCTATTCACACAAACACCCATAATGGTGCACATACACACCCCCTTTAGGGTGTATATTTATACCCTAAAGGGTGGAGTCAAGGGTGTATTTAATCTACACCCACGGATCATGTAATGATGTGTTTGAGGAGACTTTTACTTTTATTTTTATTTTAATATTTATGACGTCATTAACACCATAATGATGATGCAGCCATTTAGGGTTAGTGATTATCGCGATAAACTCGCGTCTCACTGACGTCATTGTTGCTTGTCTCGTGTAGGCCATCACCAATGGCAACACACGTGATACTGCAAGCAAATGACTATGCTATTCACTAACCAAAATGTCTTGAAATGAAAATTGTGGCCAGTGACTCTTTACCTTCAAATTGAAATAAGCTATCGCATAAATATGATTAATTAACATGCATAACATTTAAAATAATAGTGAAAATAATAAAAAACTGTAAAATAAAATCCTTAAGCTCTCTTACAACAAAACTGAAAACTAAGACTCAATACATCCCAAAAAGGTGTAAATGAGAGTGTTACATTTTAGTTCTCAGTTTTGTCGTAAGAAAGCTGAAGGGTTTCATTTTACAGTTTTTTATTATTTTTACTGTTATGCATGTTAATTAATCACATTTATGCAATAGGTTATTTCATTTTGAAGGTAAGTAGTCACTGGCCACAATTTTCATGCAGTTATTTACGTCATGTTTTAATATTCTTACGTGTGACCTTACGTGTGACCCTTGACTTTTTATTAATTTTGGTTAGCCATCTTGGCCTTTTTATTGACATAACTTTATATTTTATATACCTTTGTGGGTATATAAAAAGGCAATTAACACCCACAAAAGGGTATTAAAACTGGTTATACATCTTTTTGGTGTTTATTTTAAGATCTTCTGGGTGCATGTAAGCCTGTACACCCTAAAAGCAACTATGAAACAGGTGTTTGGTTACACCAGTGAAAGGAGTAGATAACTATAATACACCTTTGGGACCAGTTCTGCAATAGAACACCTCCTAGCACTCTTGCAGCACCTTTCAAGGTGTACAATTTTTCTGCATAGGTGTAATAGGTGTTGAATCACCTATTACACCCAGAGGCGTAGCCAGAAAAAAAAGTACCATAGGCACAACTTTCTAAAAGGGCACTTTTTTTTCAAAATGTGCCCTTTTTTATAAGAACAAAAAGGGCACCTGCGTCTACGGTTATCTAGACTTTGCAAAGTACCATAGGCTTTTGCCTATATAGCCTTTTCCAGGCTACTTCACCGATTACACCATTCTACACCTTTTATTTTTCGCAGTATAGCGAAAAAAAATGCCAATCACAGCTTTTAACCAGACGCCAATCGGCGAATTAATTTAATCAAGACATAGAAAAACCTTATTGGGCAAAAACGTTGTCCAAATTCAGTTTTGATTAACTGTAGTTGGTACAACCAGCTAAAGCCGGAAACACAGGGCAGCGATGTTTTAATCGCTCGCGTCTTTTGAAATGCACAGAAAAACTGTTAGACCAAGTCTTACTGAGCATCTCAAAAGACGCGAGCGATGAAAACAACCTTGTGATTAAAAAAAACCTTGTGTAAAAACCAAGGCAGTGAGCGATGTCCCTTCATTGCTAAACAACTGATTGCATCGCTCGCCTTATGGACTCAAGCTAGCGAGTGAACATTTTATCGCTTATTAAAGCTGCAAAACCCTCCCTTACAAAAATATTTGATCACTTTTTTCTTCATACTGTAGTCATGGGTTCACAGTGCAGTGATCGACCAGATTTGATCACTATTTTATGATTACAAATTGATAAAAAAATGACTAAAAAAGTGATCTCTTGATCATATTTTACTCATTTGATCAGGAGATAATCAGAAACTGGACTTTGCTGATAAATAAATTGACCATCTGATTAAAAAATGACCAAAAAATAATCAATTTTTTTGTAAGGTATCGTCAACGAACCGATTTTGTGCAGTAACCTCACAATCAATTGGAAATTTGAGTCCTCAAGCTGTAAGCCTGTTAGGCTGCTATGTCTATTTTGTATGTAATTAAATTCTAGATTAAGTTAATGGCGTAAGCAGTGAGTAACTGAACTGATATCACCAAAGGTTAATTATAAAATTGGCTTAGCTCAACCGCGCACCATGATGTGCGTGCAAAAGTGTGAAAAAGTAGAGAAAAGGTTTCAATTCAATTTTGTCAAATGCAATGTGACCCTGAAAAAAATTACACAATTCTTTTGAAATTACATTGAGCTGAGATTAGTCTTTTTTTTTTAAATTTATTTACTTGCCTTCACAAATCGCAGAATTAAGGATGGTGAATAAGGGAGGATTTTTTTCTCTCTTTTATAAGGCAGCCGCGCAGGAACTAATATTTTGCAGAAAGTGGCAGTTCCGGTCGTATCTAATACTGAATGTGTTGGTTGGCATGCAGAAAAGGGAATCGAACTACAGCTCTACGCTGAAATGCTCTGTGCTGGTTATAGAGATGGGCAGAAAGATGCTTGTTTGGTATGATTTACAATCATTACGTAAGCTTTATCAACTACTAAATATGCAAATATATAAAAATCTTTTTAGGGAGATTCTGGTGGACCGTTAATGACCTTGGACAATGGTAGATGGACCCTTATTGGAATTACGTCTGCTGGGTTTGGATGTGCTGTAGATAGACAACCTGGCATTTATCACCGGATTGCAACCACAGCAGCTTGGATTTCATCCAATATCAACTGAATCTGAATGCTAACAAGATTCATTGTGTATCTATCTGACTAATTTTCAGTTTTAAGAGTTTTGTGTGACTCTTTATAATTTTATTCATTGTTCATTAACAACCTACCTCAAACTGTCTGAAGAATTTATTTTACTAATGTCATTTGTAAAGATAGGGTCAGTATGAAATTTTCAATTTTTAAGGAGGTGGTGATTTATTATTCAACATTTTGAGAATTTTAATTAAATTGCTGAGCTTTATATACCAGTTTAGTAAATTATCTAACTAATTATATGAATTAAAATTTTGATTTTATAAATCCTTTAAACAAATAAGTTTTCTAATTTTGACAAAAAAAAAGTTTATTTTCAAAAGCCGTACCTATGGTAAGAATCAATTGGTCAAAACGCTTTAGATAACCATAATACTGAAATTTTGAGCTAACAAATTGCTGCCTGTTAACTGAATATAACTATGCAGGTTTATTAATTAGTGCAGCTGAACTTCCAAATCCTGTAACTTGAGTTCCAGCCTTTACAATGGTGCAATTACTTCCAAGGTAAGTTCAAGCAGGTGGTCCCACTGACGTTGTTGTTACTGCTCGATTGTTCATAAAGGTGGCCACACATGCTGCTACAAATGTTTTAAATGATTATTTAAAAATAAACTAGCATCGTCGCTTGTTGTGCTTGCTTTAAGTGGTTTAAATGGTTTAAGTGATGGTTGTTACTTATTTACATAAAATTTCTATCATGGCCTAATCATATAAGTATTTTACCAAGTAATGATAGAGCAAATTTTAACATTTATGTGCGCGTTCTGTTTTGTAGCTAATTTTACACTAACTAATTGCAGAAGTAAATAAACTCCCTTTATTTACTTCTGATAAAGGGGATCCCCTTTATTTACTTCTGCTAATTGCCATGGAATCCTGATAGAGTTGCTGCATGAGTTGGGCTGCTCCACACTGTCGTATTACACACTAGGTGCGTTCAAAGTAAAAGCAGAAACGACTTTTGTCATAAACGACTTATACAAAAGTCGCAAAAGACAGAATTGATTTTGAATGTTCTTCCTTCTCTGTCTATAAGTGACTTCTATAACTTACTTATAGAGGCCCTGTTGTATTTGGAAAAAAATTCCGTATGTTGGCCAGATTATGTAGAGAGAAATGCTATTTGTCAACACATGAACACAAAAAAATAAATATAACATTTGTACCTATAACATTTGTATCTAAAACATTTGATAAAAATACAAAAACACGTGTTTCCATTCAAATCCATTGACCGGCCGAGGCGCTCCGTCTCCCCGGCCGAGGCGCGTCCCTGGGCGGGAAGACGGAGCGCGGACGTCTCCCCGTCGTATTGCGTATAAAACACGTGCTTCCAAATTTGTAGAAACATACCTGATCTTTTCTAAGATATGGCTTGCTAATTAAATAGTTAGCAATCATTACTTCTTCTTCGTCTGACCAGTTTTTAATGTTAGATCGCGTACGCCTCTGGTCCGCCATGTTTGCTATAAGCAACTAAAAGCCACTAAAATCTACGTTGTTGTGACTTTTAAAAGACAGCTTTTGGAAAATGACTTATAGCATTTGTGACGCGTTTCGCGTCACTTCCGGATTCTTATAAGCCGTTATAAGTGGCTTTTACCAAAAGCCAAATGACTTTGAACGCACCTACTGTTAGAAATGAAAGGTGTACACGGGTGTAACCGTACGCTATTAAAGGTTTAATTTACTTGACTCCATTTAGCCACCTTTTAGGAATGCAATAACTCCTCAAAAGTTCCATCTTAAAAAGTGAGTTATCACGCCTAATGTTTAATGCCCCTTAGGATTATTATGTAAACTCCTTAAGATGTTTTGTACACACCTTTGATATGAGTGTTTACAGTACCTGACAAAACCGTCTCAATTAAGATATCAGTTTGTACTTTATTTCATTTGTTTCTTTGATATTTGGGCTATCAAATACGTGTTTACATTTTTAAGTTATCTTTCCTAATAGCTAAGAAAATTTTTATTTGCACGTTAATGCTATTGAGATACTTTTGTCCCTATAAAATATACCGGTTATCTAACGCAAGCCTGTTTAAATATGCAAATGTCTATGTTATCTGTGACTCATACTTGTATTACATTTATCTCGTCAGCAAAACTATGAAACGCATTAGCAAGGCAAAAACCTCAGATATTGATAATTTGCTCCAGCAATGACGTTCAATAAGGAAAGTTGAGCAACAAACTAGAATCAGTAGGGCCAGAATTGGAAGAATTCGTCAGAAATGTGCCAACACTTGCCAAAAGTCAAGGTGGTCAGCAGCCCTAGACGTTCACCAGCAGGAAAGGAGTATTTGGTGTGCACAATCACAATCACAACTAGAAAAGTGGATACTGCAGTACAACTAAATAAACATTTACGTGACACTGGTTTCAAGGTTTGTAGCACAAAAACAGTTGCAAGAGCCTTAAAAAGCGGTGGTTTAAAAGCTGTTGTAAAGAGGAAAAGACCACTACAGTCTAAAAAGGTGAGATATCAACGATTGCAATTTGCTCGATGCCATGAGAACTAGACCGTGGACGACTGGATGACAGTGATATGGTTAGATGAAGCAAAAATCAACCGATGTGGATCCGATGGTATGCAATGGGTTTGGAGAAAGCCATCCAGCCAACTAGCATCACGAAAGGTGTGTGTGACAGAAACCCTGAAATTTGGAGGCGGTAATATAATGATCAGGGATTGTCTGACCTCTGTTGGAGTTGGTAGTGTTGCTAAAATAGCAGGAACCATCAATGCTAGTGTCTATCATGATATTTTGAAGAGAGGATTGTGTTGGAATTTCGCTGGGCCCATGAATTTGATGGTTTCACTAATAAGGTGTTTTGGTTGGCATTTGGCGGTTGTAAATGTCTTATTGAATGTCGACAGTAAACAATAATAGTTCGTCCAGTTTAAATAACAACAGAAAGGATTTAATGACAGTTAAATAGGTTAAAAGCCTGCACAGCTGGACAAGGTTACAAACGTCGTCGGCGAGGTCACATGGTGGAATGTGAAGTGTTTGTGACTCACCTTAAAAAAGGACACGTGTTAAGGTTGGCACATGACGTAACGACGTCTTGTGTCGTATGACGCGCAGCGTCAAACACATGTATCTGGGAAATTGAGAAGTGACATAATTCTACATTTCCAACACTCCCCCTTTCTTGATTTCCCAGATGTTCTTACAATCATTTAAAATTACAATTAATAGCAGTTAAAGAACATCAAAAATAAATCTCGTGGAGTTTTTACAAAAAAAACAAACTCCACAAGATTGAATACAATCAAATATATATCCAAATCAATTAAATAAATAAACACTTAACATTTTGAATCCAAATCAAAAATGTTACTACACAATAATTGTAATCTCGGTTTGGGCAACCATTTTGTAAAGATGTCGGCGAAATTTAATTTCCCTCGGACAAATGTGGGCTCAAAGAAATCCTTATTGAACCAATCTCGAAGGAAATGATATTTGATATCAATGTGTTTTGTCCTTCTTGTTTCAATTTGGTTCTTTGTGAAATTAAGGGCACTTGAGCTGTCGGTGTACATTTCTTATCTTATAGAATTTTACACTCAAATTAATGGCTTAACCAAACCAGCTCAATTGCACAATCTGTGAGTGCGATATATTCCACCTCCATCGTCGATAGGGCGACTACAGATTGTTTCTTTCCCCATCTCTGGTCGGGAGGTCGCGGAAAACGTGGTCAAAGAACAGCCTACATACCCTAAAAGACTTGTTTTTGGAAATATTAGAAATTAAAAGTTATTTTCCTACCATAGTCATGCGTGTGTATTTGTTCGTGTTCGCCGCCATAATAGGATGTTATAGGATCCGGAAATAGGTTTATTAAATCCGGAATATGATCCGGATTAGGAATGTTTTCGTGTAATGCATGATTTTAACCTATGATTCATTCGCACTGTGCACCGGTTAACGCCGACTTATTGCATATTTTCGTGCATCTCCGCACGGAAATAGTGCACTTTTTAAACAATGTTTGCTATTGTTTGCGAGAGCGTTGCAAGTTTTTACTGCGGCAACCTCTCCCAAACAATGCAATGAACAATTTAAAAAAGTTTAAAGAAAATCTGAGGCAGAGGCTTGCGACACTCCCCTTGTTAGGGATTTTGTCACTAAATTTAGGGACTTTTGAAGTCATTTAGTTCCTTTTTAGGGGCATAAATTTCTTAGTGACATTTTTAGTGATTAAAATTTTCTGTTCGGGAATTTCTAGTGACAGAAAAAGTTCCCTTATTTTATGAACATGATGTCACAAAAGTCCCAATTTGTGTGTAAAACTAATAAGCTATTACGTCATTTCAGTGCAGTTGAATTGAGCCTCGTTCTCGATCTCGTATTTTCTTTCCACTTTTGGTTATCGATACCAAAATCGATTAAACATCGATACTGAATCGAAAACACATCGATACAAAAATCGATTATAATTAATCGATTTAGCTTGGCATTCCGGTTTAGTGATTTTTTAGTTCCAAACTTGTCCGTTTTTAGTGATGGCGCTCCACTTTCATCTGGCAACACTGATTAAAACTACTCTCACACCAGAAGTAATTTTTCTAGGACTTTGTCTATGTCCTGTTCGGACTTGTCCTTCACGTGTATCATTTTCCACGTGATCTATTTTTCCATATTCGTCAAAAGAGAAACGAATCTCTTGACGAATCTTTTCATTTGCTGAAAAACTTTCACAATTCCAAAGTTTGCTTTCGTCGAACTTTACATGTTTAGTCTCTATGACTTTGTTATCAGGGGATTCCAAATTCTATAACCCCTTGTCATGGCAAATCCCACAAGGACTCCTTCCCATGCTTTGTCGTCGAGTTTACCTCGATACCTTTTGGGGATATAAACATAAGCTTTAGTAGCCAGGCCTACACAAGTGACGTAATGTCAGTTTGCATTCTTGCCACAATATGTAAGGGATTCGACCATTTAATTTTCTATGGGGAAATCTATTTTTAAGATAAATGAAAAGCATGACAAGTTCCGCCAATAATCTTTTAGGTAATCTAGTTTCTGCCAAAATTCAATTAATGTGTGGTTGAATCGCTCAGCCACTCCATTCATTTCTGGGGAATATGTGTTGGTCCTTTCACACTTTATCCCTAGCTCTGCACAAAACTTTACGAAATTCTTACTACAAAATTCCATTCCATTAAGGTAGGTTCCCATTGCATTCCCACTGCCGCTTGTCGCGTGTCGCGTGTGGGAGAAACTGTCGTTGTCGCGTCACTTGTGGCCCCACACGCGTTCCCACTGCTGTCGTTAA
>JAQGAS010000771.1:0-34247 GCA_034686365.1 Pachymerium ferrugineum | reverse complement strand
AGAACAGTACAAAACAAGATGAAAGTGAATATATGCTTACACATGGCAATCGTCACTATCATCTGAGTTCTATTTGCATTGCTGGGAAGGCAGGTGGATTTCAATTTCCACAAGAGTCCTTAATGACCACTGAAGTCTGTCAATTAGTTAAGGAAAGGTTCGGAATTAATTACCAAGGTTAGGTTTGGCGTAGATCCCACTTTTTAACCATGCCTCATCTATTATTACTTAAATTTAACTAAATTTTATCTGGTTTGTGACCTGTGATATTTCAACTTTTTTTTTTTAAAATTTTATATGATTTTTTAAATTTACCTCGTTTGTGATCGTTTGTGACCTGTGATTTTTTTTTTAAAATGCTGTAATTTACAATTTGTGATAAAAAATTGTTATGTAATTTAAAATTTGTGATCTGTTTTTTTTTTAAATTTTATTATAATTTGTAATCTGTGATTTCTAAAAAATTGTTATGTAATTAAAAATTTGTGATCTGTTTTTTTTTTAAATTTTATTATAATTTGTAATCTGTGATTTCTAAAAAATTGTTATGTAATTAAAAATTAGTGATTTTTTTTTAAATTATAATTTTTAAAATTTCATGACTTCAAATAAAAAAAAAATTGTTTTTTATTGCTCCAATATATTTTTGTATGAAAATTATTCTTTTGATTAAAATTTTAAAAAAATCAAGTAACGCTACATTTTATTATCCTTTAGTTCATTCTGGTTTGCGAGGTACCCCTACGCCAGCAGGGTACCTCGCTTTTTGTCACAACCCAATATGGCGAGTTTGTTCTAGGCCTAAGTCAAAGTCCGGGTCGACCGAGATGATCAACTGCGTAATTGCCGATTCCGCGGCTAAATTTTCCGCATTAACAAAATTCATCATACCATTTTCACCTGTAAAAATCGATAAAATAAATATATGTATTAAAATATTAAAATTAAGCGCTTACCGTTACATATACATTGGGCGGGCTTCAGGAGCCGAGAGAAGCACGTCTTATGCCTCCGAGATTCTCCAAGTGGTCTGACTCGGCTGGCGCTTGTGATTGAACGATTCGAAAATGTGGGCGGAGCATAACTTGAATAAGCCAATGAAAGCTTCGGAGGCTCACGTCATAGACAACTGGCATTTGGTTGAGCCCATTTTGAGAGATAGTGAAGGGGATTTCAAGGGTCTTTGTAAAACATGGAATGACCTACGTTCATTTTCAAGGTGAAGTTAAAAGAGGTCAAAATCTGTCAAATTGACAAAATATGGCTCAGCAACCAAAATAATTTGAAAATAAATAAACTTTTTTAAATTGTATCTCTGTATTTGTAGAGTACATAGATCCTTTTTATTTATTAAAATCAATATGATGAAAGGCTTTTAAATCTAGAGCAGGGAATACTTTTTGATTTAATAGGACTTGAAACATGACTGCATGCGACTTACACGACCTCTCAACAACAATAAGTTTATAACAGTGAATGAGTTTAACACAGTTTAATAAAATCTCCGAAAATGCTCCATTACTATCAACATAAATTAGTTTTATTTATTTTATTAAAGGGTACTACATCTCAACTTTAATGCAATTCATTTTTCAAATTAACTTTTACCAACAGTTTCCTTGCAAGAGCAAGGCAAACCAATTTACTACGAATTTCCCAACGACATGACAGTTACAGAAGGTGATAATGTTACCCTAACGTGTAAAGTGTCAAGCCAAGTCGTTGGCTGTGTTTGGAAAAAAGGCAACACAGTCATTGATTTTACAACTGAGCAAGCCAGAAGATACATTTTAGGATCTTCCAAGCCAGGCGACTGCTCATTATTAATCCCCAACGTCCAATTGGAAGAAGATCACGGTATTTGGTCTTGCCAACCACTCATATGGGGACAAGCTATTGACTCTAAATCTGCCCACGTGTCCGTTTTCGGTCAGTGCATACAGGAAAAAGAAAACAAAAATCAAATTGAGGTTAAATGTGGCCATTCATACTATTTTTTTCTCCATTTTTAAATTACAGCTAAACCTTGGGATCCAATTTTGGAATACAAAGGAGAGATTCTGACTCATCAGCAAGTCCTTTACCCATCATTAGCATCATTGGATAATATTTACACTTTTTTCTTGACTTGTACATCCCACATGTCGAATCCTGACGTGAATCATGAATGGACATTAAATGAAGAGTCAATCAGTTCAACTAGTCAAGAGATTTATCCGGATGTGAGAAGATTTACAAGTGTTACTGTCTCATCTTTGAGTATTCCTATGTTTCCTGAATCAGAGCCACTTAATGTGTCCTGTTTGGCCCAACATCCAACTTACGGGTTTAATAAAACAAAGAAAGTGACTGTTATTTTAATGCGTAAGACACATCGGTTTTTAATTTCAGCTATTTCGTTTCACAATGTGATCATCTATGTCTATACTGGGGCCAATATGCAAGGACCACTAAACAAATAATTATGTATCACTACATAGGAACCCATACATAAATTACGGCGCAACTATAGACGTACTTGCACTTATTTACATTCAGCATTTGTGCATATCATGGAACATTTTGGTACTTGGTCCATGTGATAACATATGCACATATGTCCATACCACTTGCAACTTTACTTTCATGAGCATGCGCAGAAGTACAAATTGTACCAGGAGGGTACTGCCACTGCTATGATTTTTAATTACCTTCTTAAAATAATTTTTTCATCATACAAATTTATCTTAAGGAAAATAGTATAATCAATAAAATAATTTAGTATGAATTATTTTCAGCTCAACCGTATCCAGTAACGTTTGTTTTGATTTATTCCGGATGTACGAATTATAAAATTAACAGCGAAGGAGCATTTTATGTTCCTCAAGGAGGTCGCTTGTCCTTCATTTGCGTAGCTAAAGGCTATCCTAAACCAACTTTTGAGTGGGAAAAGGAATATAATGACACATGGAATTTAATAACGCAAGATGTTTTGGGTAATATATTAATTACGAGTGAGGAAGGACGTTATAGGTGTTCCGCTACAAATAGTATTTCACCTGAAAAACTTTATTCAGATTCGGTGAAAATAGCAAAATGTAAAAAAAAAATTATTCGTAATTGAAATATTAATATTTAATCTTATTTTTTCTTTCAAAAATTTTACAGATCCCCTGGTGCCTCGTGTGCATAAAACACCTGTACCAAACGTTTTGGCTGAGCCTATGAATGTTCATGGAATTCCCGGCCATCCATTTATATTGGATTGTGTATTTTCACAACCGGTTGATGAATGTATCTGGTTTAAAGACGAAGAAAAAGTTAATTTAAAGGCAATTCATATACGATTTTTAAGTAATGAACCAACAGAAGGAGATTGTTCAATCCGACTCAAACCAAAATTAAAGGATGCTGGGAACTGGCGTTGTGAAGGAACTTTTTTAACCACTGGAGAGACTCTCCACACGAGACAAGCAAAAGTAACCCTCTCAGGTGAAAATGTTGATTTTACTTCCTGTATATGGTTTGGGCCCACATAATGCTGTGTATTTGTTAGCAATTCATGCCCAATCGAGTTGTGCATGTAGATGACATGTATGACATGTATAGACACATAATTGACGTAAACAGCTACGTAATGGACATATACAGCTACATAATAGGCATATACAGCTGCATAATGAACATATACAGCTACATAATGGACATAAACAACTACATAATGGACATATACACCTACATAATGGACATATACAGCTACATAATAGACATATACAGCTACATAATAGGTATATACAGCTACGTAATGGACATAAACATAGCTACATAATGGACATATAAGCTTACAGCTACATAATAGGCATATACAGCTACATAATAGGTATATACAGCTACGTAATGGACATACACAGCTTCATAATGGACATAAACATAATGGACATATACAGATACATAAACATATATGACTTTATATGTCAAAATTATTATTCTGTCTTTTATGTTAATATATACGAATATACGAATACGAATAAATATATAAAGGTATTTTATTGTTTTTACATGGTCTTACCCACATAAAATGACTGTTACCGCACAACTACATATCTACTCATTTCAGGTCCACCAGAGGTTCCTTTAATTGAAGTAAATGGGCAAGATCTTTTTTTAGGACAAAGGGCTTATGTTCAAGCTGTTCATGGTCAGAAAAAAATGGTACCGGTGACATGTTCATTTCAATCAAATGAGGATAAGTTTAAAATTGAATGGATTTTAAATGGAGTTCAACAAGAGAACAAACATACAACTATTGTACCATTGAAAGATGGTATGTACAATATATCTAGTACAATGATTGTAGAAGTTCGATCTCCTGAGAATTGGGATAAAAGAAAAGAAATGGACATAAGATGTATTGCCAAAAAGTATGAGCAGTTCTTGGAAAACGATGAACCAATTGGAGCTGCTGCAAAAATGGCTGTGGAATGTAAGATTTGGTGTACTATTTGGTGCACTCTTTGTTTTCTCAGTATTTTCCAGTTTTTAATACGCTTTAATTCTTCAGATGCAACAAACAAAGTAAGAGTTTACCCTTGTTGCAACTTGGCAATGTCTGGACGTCATCAAACGTATCTATACTGTGATGCTAACGGATTCACTGCTCCTGTCATTCGATGGCAGAAGCTGGTGAATCAGACATGGCGTTGGATAAAAACTACTAAAAACTATAAGCAGTGGGTTAAAATTGATGTTGGTGGAAAATACAGATGTCTAGCCGGCAATTATTTGAATCCAACTCTTGTTGCATCTAACAGAGTTAGAATTGCCAAGTACCGTAAGTATATTTCGAGATTATCTCTGCTGACATTCCATTTTATCTTTTAATTTTTTACAATATGTTTATAACTAATTTGTAAGGGAAAAATCGACAGAAACACTAAGCACTTAGCTGTATTCAACTGCAACTTAAGTGAGTTTCATAACGTCAATATTCACGATCCGCTGTAAAAATCAGTTAACAAATGTGACGTCACAAGTTGTAAAATTCACCTAAGCTGCAGTTCAGTGTAATATTCGAATGTAGCTAGTTTTTGACATTCATTTTACCTTTTTAGATAAATCCACTACTTCCAGACTACAACAAACTGACTACTGGAAACTGATTTCAATGCTTATATTATTTTTATTGTGAATTTAAGCAATTCAATGTAATGTTGTAAAGTTGATTAAATATTGAAAAAGATGTTGCAACAAAATTTTTTAGTTCACTGATAATACAAGCACGATTGATAAACCTCGGGGCCCCGAGCCAGAATTTTACTGGATAAAAGAAAACCATAAAAGCTTATGTAACAATTTCATTTTGAAATTTTTATGCAGTTGGATCAAATGATACCCGTGTACATTCTATGGGTCCTGTATTAAAATAATTTAATAATGATAAATAAGTGTTATCAGTTTGTTGTTGTGTAATAAAATAATCTTTTGAAACAATGTTGCACCTGTTGCTTATTATTTTGGAAATTTAAATAGGGATAAGAATGAAAATGAAAACTAGTTATAATGAAAATATTGAAAAATGTAAGAAAATTAAGTCAGTGAAAATCTTTAAATGATTAATTTTTTTTTTTAATAGGAGGACAAGAAGAAAAGTTTTGATTCTTACTTGTTGTATTATTTCAGTCGTTTTAGCTGGAATTATCGGCCTCATTTGGTTATTTTCGCAACCGAATGGTATCAATATATCACGTTTATCTTATTACTTATTTAATTTTCTGTCATTCATAGAAAAAACATGTAATCATGAATTATCTACCGCTGCGACCCGAAGATTAAATGATGAGATTGAGGAGGGGAGTAAGCAACGGCTTGGAAAAAAGCCAGAATTTGTAATGCAAAAGAAAATTGAGCGTGTGAAAATGGAGAACAAAACTTGCGGTTAGAATCATCAATATTTACGCTACATAAATTCCTGGACTTTAATATTAAAATGAAAATTATTTCAGCTTGTATTGGAGACCCACCAACATTGCCGAAACCTCTGCAAAGACATTGGAATGAAAAAGTAGCAGTTTATAATTGTCCACCTCCAGAAAATAACACCGTGGCTGTCGCAACTTGTAATTTACATAAATGCTCATGGGAGGTGACTTATTTCAGCTCGTGTATAATTCCTTTAAAAAGTTAGAGGATCACTGCACTCTTCATAATAAACCTTTGATATGAATTTAAATGCTCCTGTTTTAGAATGTTTTTCCCATCCGCCAAACATAGCTGAAGTGAATATCAATCACAACTGGGATGGAGAATCCACGACAGTTGGAACAACAGTTTCCTATTATTGCAAGAATGATCCCACTCACATACCACTTCAAGTTGCTGTATGTCTGGAATCACAAATTTGGAGTTTTGTTTACAAGAATGAATCGCTGAAGTGCAGTAAGTGTAGATCAAATAGTTATTTGATTTGATAGTAATGACTAAGATGTGACTTACTAGAATCGTGCAATTCCTTGCATGTAAATTTAAAATAAATAGCTATGGGTACCGTACCATTAACATCTTCTAAAAGTTAATCTTTAAAATTGAAGGTTGCGAGGAAGATCCACCAATACCTACTAGTCAACATGTGCTTGAACAGTGGAATGGGTTAAGGCTGTTTAATACTGTAATCAATTACACTTGCACGGATTTCAAAGTAATCCAAAGGGCTACATGCATTGCCCATACCGGTTGGATATATCAAACAAATGCCTCATGGGAAGATCTAATTAAACAAAATTGTGGTTAGAGCGATACAAGAATTGTAAATCGTTATAATTTTTACCAAAAATATCACCCATTTAGAATGCAAAGATGAGTATCCTTTAAATCAATTTTCTCTACTTTTGAATGACAGTTCTAAGTACATAGGGGATGTTATAACATACTTGTGCTATGAAAATAGTTCAGCAATTCGTATGAAAATAGAATGCTCTTTGATGAGGAAATGGGAAGTAATTTTTTCCCAACAGTGTGGTAAGATGAAAAAAAAATTTTTTTGCAGTCAAAAACCTTAAACCCCACTTTTTATTTCTGAGATAGAATGTGTGACTGATCCACCTAATTTCCAGTTACCAGTTTACAGATTGTGGAACCAATCCAAAGAAATAAATACAGTAGTTCACTACCATTGCAATAATGAAGAAAACTCAATTTTATTTCAAATTGCAATTTGCAATCAAAGTAGAGTATGGGAAGTTTCTGTGTTGAACTCTTGTGGTAACCTCTTAAAGAAATATCAAAATACCTTTAAGTAATGAAAAACTTTACAGAATGTCCCAAAGAGCCACCAGTACCAAGAAACAATTTTTCAAATGGTGAAATATCAAATTATATAGGAGCTACAAGAATGTACTATTGTTTACCTGATCCAATGTACGGCATTAGCCAAGTATTGCAATGCTCAGGAAATGGAACTTGGGTTACTTTAATTACTAACAACTGTGGTAATGGTCCATAAAACTGCAATAATTTGACTACAGTAAATTCATGTAAGTTTTCTGGCAGAATGTCTCAATCCATCTCCAATTGCTTCCAAAAAGTTTCATACTTGGACTGGACTTTCAGAATACTATGTGAATTCAACCATCTCTTATCACTGCTCTGACACAAAACTTTCACCAGTCTTTCAGACTGCCATTTGCAGTGTGAAAAAACAATGGATTTTACAAGATCCCAAACCAATATCTGAACTAATTAAAAAACACTGCAGTGAGTTTTTCTATTCATCAATACTTCACTTAAACCTAAGTACGTACAAATGAATAATTAAACAGGCTGTGCTGAACAACCCCCGAAAGAAGTATTCGGTTACATCAGGCAGTGGAATTCAACACAGATATTGATTGGTAATTATGTTAATTATTCGTGCACTGAAGATGGCCCATCAATCTTTTCGGGGATTTGCGATTACAATGGGAAATGGATGTTACCTACTAACGAGAAATTAAAAAAGCTATTGAGATTTGATAATTGTGGTAATAATCTGAATAATCTTCACACTTTGAAACTTTTTGATTGATTCTTTAATAGAATGTAAAGAAGCGCCACCAGAAGATTTATTTGGTTATACGAGACAGTGGAATTCAACACACACTCGTGTTGGCAATGAAGTTCATTATTCCTGCACTGCACATGGAACACCTGTCTTGGTGGGTGTTTGTGATCACAATAAAAAATGGAAATTGCCTTCTAGTGAAGACATGAGGAAGTTGTTACTCAAAAATAAGTGTGGTAAATTTTAATAATTGGTGTTGATCATATATGGAATTAAATTTAAAACATTGCAGAATGTCCCTCATTGCATACAGATAAGTATTTTATCACTTGGAAAGGGTTGGAAAATAGGATTGGATCAGTGGCTTCTTTTTGGTGTGCTAACGATTATTCACAACTGTACCAAGAATTGAAATGCAGTGATGATAAAACGTGGCAAGTAATTTTTAAAAAGGTGTGTCAAGTTAAAATTGAAACCACAACGTTTGGAAGAACTTCAACTGTTGATAGAGTTACAACATCTAAGATCACTACTGCAGTTACTTTATCTCAAACCATAACTTCAAGTTCTGTTTGGACTTTACCGGTAAATTTTTTTTAGGTTTTGGCCTTTCAGCAGTGTTAAGCAAACTTTTTGCTCTGATTAATAGAATTTAATTAGTTTAAATATTATGTGTTGTGATTGGTCAGAGGAATTAAACTAGTTCCGTTCTATTGGTTGGAAGCAAATCAGTTGTGTGGTATAAATATAAATATTGTATGAATATGAATGGTCTTAGAGATCATTTCTTATTTCTTATTAGACTACAACAGAAGTAATGACAACAACTAAAACTACAAGAGAGTCGTCAGCAGCTGCAAGACCAACAACAACAACAACATTAACAGATGTTAGTGACGATAATGAAATTTATGTTGAAATAAAAAAGAAGGTTGAATTGGATAAAACAAAGATTTGGAATTTAAAAGATAATGTTCTTGGAACTGCTGCTACTTCAACGAAGAGAATAATTCCTGTCTCTACCCCGCCGATAAAGAGTCTTGGTAATGGTAAACTTGATAATTCAGTTCGAGAAAAGATGCCATTCAGGTCTCCTAAGAAGAAATTTCAAAAAACAAAAACGGTTGTACCATTAAAGGTAATATTACTTCTTTAAATTTAAACAAATTGCTACACATAATTTTGTAGCACGCTACAACTCAGGAATTTAAAGAACAGCTCGATTTCCCTGCTGGTATGCCTCAATTGCTGAAAGAAAAAGATACGAGCTCGGGTAATAATAATCTGACGGTTTTAACGTCTAGCGGAAGAGTTGTTTATTATAATATTTATATACTTTTATACGTCGGCCTTCTTCGATACGTTTTTAATGTACTATTTTAGTACATTTTTTTATAAATGTATATTTTTATTTTATAACGAAATTATTTTGGAAAATTTTAAACGATTGGAATAAATGTATTTTACGTCAAGATCGGTTTCATTAACCAAACACAGAGGGTGCCAGGTAATGGCATAACAGTTTTTGTTTGTGGCGCCATTAACCTGTCAGAAATGTCAAAAGTGGATCAAACAGTCATAAATATACAAACAAATCTTTTAGACATTGATACCCATTTTCAACAACAATTGCGGCAACAACAGCAGAAATTTGAGAAAGCATTGGACATGTCCACACGAGCTACTGATGCGAGTGTTGAAAATACCAAAACCACTCAACTCAGGTATAAAGAAGTTGCCCACACAGGTTATGGGTATAGTCACTAATCTGGTGCCTCACCTCGTGCAGGCCGAGGGCAACCCGAAAGGTGCATCGGACTCATTGAGTGATCGGACTGCTCACGAGGGGATATCCAAAGAAGAAAAGGAGGAAAAACTTATAAACGCGTTCGATTCATCTCTCATTACCAACAGGTGAGCGGAGTCCTGCAAGAGAACGGCAACAGAGGAAAGAGAAGAGGAAGTCAGTCCTGTCAAATATCAATCGCAGGACTTGTTTGTGCGGTGAAACCGTGGGGTCAGTTTGGGTACCAGTCGACAGCCGGACGCACGGCGGTCCCACCTGGCAGCGCCACGCCGGAGATATTTAAGAGCCCAATCTTTGAAGTGCCTACATCAATGCAGTCGCTGATAGAAATATGAAAAAGCCCCAGTGCTGCAGGTTGGGGACAACAGGGGGAAACAAAATCAACCTCCTTATAACAGCCAAATGGCTCCGACCAATACAGCCGTTAAAAATAAATGCCAAGCAAAGCAACCAGTGTTTACTAAAACGGAGACACAGGTGACGCCATCCGTGGGTACCACCTGCGGGTACTCAGCACAACTATCCACTGGGGTGGGGCTCAAATTTGGATTGCGAGAAATTGGCCCCCACCAATAAATAAATCCGCCACTGACTGCCCTGGTGAAACCATCCAGACTAATGTGTAGAAGCAAAAACAGTGAACTTAATTCCTTCCATCAACATGGTTAGGTTAGAAACATTTCTGTATTATTTTTCTTGGTTGTCAATGGTGAAAAAAAACTTTAAACATTACTTTGTTATAAATCCAATCTCACAATTTATTTTATATACAGCGTCAAATTTTCTATGTAAAGATCTTCAAACGCCCTTTATATATAACAAAAATTCTATGAAATCAAAAATCATTTCGAGAAGTCTCTATAGTTACATAATAATTATGTTCTTTAATGTAACATTCAATTTCTTTAATATCACCCTTTGAAAAGTTTTTGCATTCAATTATCCGAACCATTTTCAAATCATTTTCCATTTCAAGTAACCCCAAAATAGATTGTTTCCCCACTTTATTACACCAAACAAATTCAAATTCAGTTAAACGCCTCAAACGATCATTTCCTTGCAACAACTTAAGGAATTTACGATCAGTCAATTTATGATTAGATTGAATCCATAATGTTTGTAAAACTAAACAATTTCCAAGCAAAAAGTCCAAATGGGCGAAAGAAATGGGAACTACTCCTGCAAGTTGGTATAACTTAAGTTGCACCAACTTACTAAAAGCATTTGGATTTAAAAATCCCTTCGTGCAATCAAAGGGCTTGTACTTAACGTCACACAAACTCAACTCGCTTAAATTAGGTAAAGCGTTTCCAATTTCCACTAAATCAACCCACATGCTAGGGCTACCAACACTTCTAATTTGAAGTTTAGTTACTCTTGTTCTAATACTCAACTGCGGCATTGAAAATTCAACATGGAGTACATCTAAAAAGAAAGTGACATCGTCACGACAATTTCTTAAGTCTTCAAGTTCATCTAAACTCTCAATGAGTACGTCAAGATGCCGTACATATGGACAACACTTGGTTAGGTAATTAACAAATCCATTTGGAATGGAGCGATCACATAGCAACATATCAATACGGGGCAGTTTGGTGAGCTGGAAAACTGGAAATTGCGGCTCTTCATATAACATTACGAGTGCCTCAATCAGACGTACACCGCCGTAAGTATCGGGCTGATAAATTTTCAATTCTTTCAAGTTGTACAAAACATTAATATGACTATTTTTTGACAATCCGTAACCGTTATCCTCTAAACTCAGATATTTGATTTTGCGACCGCCTGATTTTGATTGCCATAACCGGGGTATACTGTTGTCCGTTATTTCTGACGCTGACAAATGCAAAGTTTCGAGTTTGAAGCAATGATCGCCAATTGCTTGCAAAACTTCTCCATTTACTATGTTCCGAAGAGTCGGAGATTTTATACTCGTAGAGTCGTAATGTTCGTAAGTTATTTTTAAGTTGACAATATTCGGAATGGAGACGATAAACTCGAGTAAATCTCTACGCGTCAAAGTTCCCGGGTGGTCGCAAGTGAAGTGCGTTAAACTCTGCGATGAAGAGAAAAATTTTAAATACGAATTTAGTTCCTTTGGTTCCTTACTTTGCTCGTTTGTAGGACTGCGATCTTAGCGTCATTACATAATGATTCGCAACTAGAGGGAAAAAAAATATTCAATCTTCTCATATTCGGTCTGATTATACGAATTATTTCGGAGGAGCGGATAAAACCGTCTTTCGGAGTGCAGGAAATATCTTTCTTTCGATATTCAGTGCAATCTTCGTCGTACAAAAATTGAACCAAGTCTTCTGATTACCCCCATGCTTAAAAAAAATTAGGGTTAGCGTAAGAATTCACTTAAAGATTAAATTTCTCAATACTCAGTATTTGCAACTCTTGGGTTGAGTAAAGGGACAGATTTTTGCTGATAAAACTCAAGCAAATTCCCTTTAGTGTATTTACTCTTCTTCTCTTAGGCATTGTAAGAGAGAAAAGTATTCAATAGAAAGTAATATGGCTGCAGAGAGAGCGAAGACAAAGAGTTGTCGCAGTGTTAACTGCTTCGACTTTCTTTACAAAAATACCTTCATTGCTCACGAGAGGGTAACAACAAGCACAACAATACAGGATTTTCTATTGATGGAAAGGATGAACAACGCTAGCGCCTTATGTCATTGTGCTTACTCTGTCGCACACTCATTAAATTTAAAATCAAAGCTGACTTGATGACTGGTTGTACACTGCTCTTTAATCATAATTTTTTATTTAAAATAAGCATCATTCTCGACAGACATTGTCATTCAGGTTTGAAGAAGTTGCCCACACAGATTATGGGTATGGTCACTAATCTGGTGCCTCACCTCGTGCAGGCCGAGGGCAACCCGAAAAATGCATCGGACTCATTGAGTGATCGGATTGCTCACGGGGGGATATCCAAAGAAGAAAAGGAGGAAGAACTTATAAACGCGTTTGATTCATCTCTCATTACCAACAGGTGAGCGGAGTCCTGCAAGAGAGCGGCAACGGAGGAAAGAGAAGAGGAAGTCAGTCCTGTCAAATGTCAATCGCAGGACCTGTTTGTGCGGTGAGACCGTGGGGTCAGTTGACGCACGGCGGTCCCACCTGGCAGCGCAACACCGGAGATATTTAAGAAACCAATCTTTGCAGTGCCTACATCAATGCAGTCGCTGATAGAAATATGAAGAAAGCCCCAGTGCTGCAGGTTGGGGACAACAGGGGGAAACAAAATCAACCTCCTTGTAACAGCCAAATGGCTCCGACTAATATAGCCGTTAAAAATAAATGCCAAGCAACCAGTGTTTACTAAAACGGAGGCACAGGTGACGCCATCCGTGGGTACCACCTGCGGGTACTCAGCACAACTATCCACTGGGGGAGTGCCTGTATTTGGCCCGACGGATGAATTTTAATTATAAAATTTTAAAATTAGGTTTGAATTTGAACAATACCCAACTGCCTACACGTGGTAGCCAAAATCCGTTTGCCGATCTTAGAGTCCCTCAACCAACCACATTTGGTAACACAGGAACGGCGCCAACGCATCACACTCAAGCCAAATTGGCTTCCACTTCCCAACAACCACCACCAAAACCTACACCATAATCTCGCAATCAGCTCCACCACCAAATGACGACCTTATGAAGCAGCTGCAAGACAAAGTTCATAAAATAGAACAGGTCACGGTGAAACCTGCAGATACCGTGTCCGAACGGTCCTATGAACGCTTTCGGGAACACCATTGGGCATACAGAGTGGACCTTAATGTACCCATCCGATGCAGTACGTGCAGAGCGCTCAAGTTTGACGGCTCTTGGAAAGCAGGTCCAATATTCTTACAAGAAATGGTAAATACTGCTTTAATGGTCAACGCGGACGGTCATACCGTGCTCATTCAGTTTTTTCCGAATCAAATGATAGGGAGAGCACACAAATGACTCAAAAATCAGAGGGTCGTCGAATGGGATGAATTTCTGGGCCGTTTTATGCGAGATTACGGAGAGAGTGATTGAGTGAAGAGGTATTACGTGACCAATTTCACAACTTAGCTCAACTGCTGGGCGAGAATATCCGCTCGTATTTAAAAAGAGCAGAAGATTTGTTTGACGCATGCATACAAAAATGGGGGAAAATGCAGAATCATGGGTTGTCCTCTTCCCAAAAATAATATGGAAGAGTATGGGGTGGGGCCCAAATTTGGATTGCGAGAAATTGGCCCCCACCAATAAATAAATCCGCCACTGACTGCCCTTGTGAAACCATCCAGACTAATGTGTAGAAGCAAAAACAGTGAATATTTCCTACAGTTTCATTAATTCCTTCCATCAACATGGTTAGGTTAGAAACATTTCTGTATTATTTTTCTTGGTTGTCAATGGTGAAAGAAAACTTTAAACATTACTTTGTTATAAATCCGATCTCACAATTTATTTTATGTAATGCGTCAAATTTTCTATGTAAAGATCTTCAAACGCCCTTTATATATAACAAAAATTCTATGAAATCAAAAATCATTTCGAGAAGTCTCTATAGTTACATAATAATTATGTTCTTTAATGTAACATTCAATTTCTTTAATATCACCCTTTGAAAAGTTTTTGCATTCAATTATCCGAACCATTTTCAAATCATTTTCCATTTCAAGTAACCCCAAAATAGATTGTTTCCCCACTTTATTACACCAAACAAATTCAAATTCAGTTAAACGCCTCAAACGATCATTTCCTTGCAACAACTTAAGGAATTTACGATCAGTCAATTTATGATGATAATTAATACTTAATATTTGCAAAACTAAACAATTTCCAAGCAAAAAGTCCAAATGGGCGAAAGAAATGGGAACTTCTGCGTCAAATTGCTTTAACTTAAGTTGCACCAACTTACTAAAAGCATTTGGATTTAAAAATTCCTTCGTGCAATCAAAGGGCTTGCACTTAACGTCACCCAAAGTCAACTCGCTTAAATTAGGTAAAGCATTTCCAATTTCCACTAAATCAACCCACATGCTAGGGCTATCAACACTTCCAATTTCAAGTTTAGTTACTCTCGTTCTAATACTCAACTGCGACATTGAAAATTCAACATGGATTACATTTAAAAAGAGTGTGACATCGTCACGACAATTTCTTAAGTCTTCAAGTTCATCTAAACTCTTAATGACTACGTCAAGATGCTGTACATATGGACAACACTTGGTTAGGTAATTATAAAATCCATTCGGAATGGAGCGATTAGATAGCATCCTATGAATGCAGGGCAGTTTGGTGAGTTGGAAAATTGGAAATTGCGACCTTTCATATAACATTACGAGTGCCTCAATCAGTTGTACATCGCCGTCATTATCGAGCTGACAAATTTTCAATTCTTTCAAGTTGTACAAAACGTCAATATGACCTTTTTTTGACAATTCGTTATACTCTAGCCTCAGATATTTGATTTTGCGACCGCCTGATTTTGATTGCCATAACCGGCGGATACTGTCGTCCGTTATTTCTGACAATAACAAACGCAAAGTTTCGAGTTTGAAGCAATGATCGCCAATTGCTTGCAAAACTTCTCCATTTACTATGTTCCGAAGAGTCCGAGATTTTATAATCGCAGAGTCGTAATGGTAGTAAGTTATTTTTAAGTTAACAATATTCGGAATGGAGACGATCAACTCGAGTAAATCTCCAGGCGTCAAAGTTCCCGGGTGGTCGCAAGCAAAGTGCGTTAAAGTCTGCGATGAAGATAAAAATTGTAAATACGAATTTAGTTCCTTTGGTTCCTTACTTTGCTCGTTTGTAGGATTGCGATCTTAGCGTCATTACATAATGATTCGCAACTAGAGAAAAAATAAATATTCAATCTTCTCATATTCGGTCTGATTATACGAATTATTTCGGAGAAGCGGATAAAACCGTCTTTCAGAGTGCAGGAAATATCGTTCTTTCGATATTCAGCGCAATTTTCGTCGTACAAAAATTGAACCAAGTCTTCTGATAAGTCCCATGCTTCAAAAAAATTAGGGTTAGCGTAAGAATTCACTTAAGGGTTAAATTTCTCATTACTCAGTATTTGCAACTCTTGGGTGGAGTAAAGGGACAAATTTTTGCTGATAAAACTCAAGCAAATTCCCTTTAGTGTATTTACTCTTCTTCTCTCAGGCATTGTAAGAGAGAAAAGTATTCAATAGAAAGTAATATGGCTGCAAAGAAGACAGAGAGAGCGAAGACAAAGAGTTGTTGCAGTGTTAACTGCTTCGACTTTCTTTACAATAATACCTTCATTGCTCACGAGAGGATGACAACAAGCACAACAATACAGGATTTTCTATTGATGAAAAGGATGAACAACGCTGGCGCCTTATGTCATTGTGCTTACTCTGTCGCACACTCATTAAAATCAAAGCTGACTTGATGACTGGTTGTACACTGCTCTTAAATCATAATTTTATATTTAAAATAAGCATCATTCTCGACAGACATTGTCTTTTTGATTCCATAAAAATCTATAAATCTATGAAAACTTCCTTTATGATTTATGTTGTAATAAAATCCGATATTGAACTGATTGGTATTTATTATATATAATATACATATAATTATAATTAGCTTTTAATACAATTTTCCCGAAAGAAGATACAAAATACTTAACTTTCGAGTAGATTTAATAGAGAATTAACTAACTCGGGTGTTTCACTATTTCGTATAGTACAGTGTTAATTTTCGAATGAGATAGTAGACAGGACAAGTTGTCAATAACAATCGCTTCTTTATCGTGATAAAGTAACGTGATAAAATAAGCATAAAACTATCTCCCTAATTTCCGGTTTTTTTCAATTTGCGGCAACAACTCGAATACAATGCAACATTTACTTTTCTCTCTAAAAAAAATTTTATCAAAATAAGGTAATAAATTGCAGTCAATACTAACTGTTAAAACGACATCCAAATTTCTCTTCCGTACGTATTTTTCAATCAAAGAGAAATCATCTTCAGATATTTGTCTACAATTGACAAGAGAAATAAACTTTAGGCAGTTATCAGCATGCAAAATGTTCATGACAGTCTCCAAAGTCAAAGCATTGCAATTATTCAAATTAAATTCACTCAACTGACTCATCAAATTCAACTGAAAAACAGATTTAAACAACGAATCTGTCAGTGTATGACAGCAGCACAACGTACAAGAAGTCAAATTCTTGCATTTTGGCAATATATACAAAATGTGCTCAGAAGGAAGACCTGCAAGAATAACTTTGTGAACGTCTTGAAATGGATTTTGATCAGCAGCTTTTTTCGCCGTAATTGCTGAATAACTCCTGTTGTTCATTAGTGTTAAAATTTGTAAATTGGGGCAACTGAACCCAATCATTTGTACATCGACAGAACGAATTAAATCCAGTTTCAACTCCACCAATTTGTAACCAATGTAATGCAAAATTGAATTAACTCCTCCAGTTAAAGTTACACTATAGAGTGAAAGCACTTTCAAATGCTGAAACTGCAATAAATGTGTTACACAAGGATCCGCAATATTTGCACTATTCATGTTCAGAGTTTTAACATTTGGACATAATGACGTTATCTTCTCGAGGATTTCCACTGAAATGTCACCTCGGAAATGTACAATTTCAAGCGAAAGTGGAGTTTGGGTCTTGTCATTAGCGTTCAGCAGCATCAATGCTGCACCAATTTCTTTGTATCCGAGTTTTTTCAAACATGTTAAGTGTTTAAGAGCTGTCAAAGCGCCCTTATCAGTAACATTAGTCAGTTCAATTTCCAGTGTGCATAGCTTTAAATTTCGTGACAATTGAATCTCAACGTCAACTAAACATAAAGAATTAATCCCTGCATCACTGATATTACATTCACTGATATTCAAAATTGTTATTGACTGACAATACGAGCCAATTTGAGAGATAACATGATTAGTACATGTTGTTTTGGATAAATTGAGGTCCTCAATATAAGGTATTTTAGGCATTAACATTGTCAGTTCTTCAGGTGTGATTGTATTGCAACCAGATAGATTTAAATGTGTTAAATTCTAGGGATAAAAAATTTTTAAACACTGCATTCTAATATATCTGTTGCTGTACCTCACAGATGCGGCCAACTATTTGAACTGCATACGAAACCAATTCACCAGATTCGAACATCCATTCTGAAAAATCTAATTTTTTCACTCGTGGTTGGATCAAGCAATCGAGATGCGTTCGAAGAATAGGAGAACGAGACAACACCTCCAATAATTCTTCAATCCATAAGACAGCTGTAGTGAAGATAGGATTGCATCATATATTTGCAGTAACGAAAAAGTAACTGAACTCACGGTAGGTATGAAACTTGTCCACATTCCAATATAAGCAACTACGGCTTTTAATTGCAACAATTTTGCAAATTTCTTTGAGATTTCTGGGAACTTTCCTTCGAGGCATTAAAAACTTTGACAATACTTGAGATTGTAAAGTTCTTATTCTAACCCTATAATTGGTTAGCTGCGCCTAAAAAACTGTCGATAATTACTAAATAAAAAAATGAGTCTTCGTTTGATGATTAATCAAATTTGAAAATAAATCTGCTTTTCCAAATGTTAAATTTCAATCTTCCAGAGTAACTCAAGAGCACATTTTTCAGGCTAAAACATCGCCATTTTTTTCTTTTATGTTTACAAATATCGTCAACAGGTTTAGAGATTTTACAAATGTCGTTAAAAGAAGTAGGCATTCAAATTCAAATAATTGATTTTTACCAGTTTATCTAGTCGCCGGACAAGGCAAATTTATAATCTGCACTGGAAATAGGAATCCCTAGGCTTCAGAAATCCCTAAAGATCCGGATCTGTGCGAACTTAACCACGCAGGTGCCATGTAAAAGAGAACTTTTTACATGGCACCCGAAATCTTTTAAAGTAATAAGAAACAGGTGTTTGGACTGCATCATCGACAATCGCGACGTTGAATGCTCTATTTTCGAGCAAAGCTTCACCTGTTGACATTGAAATAGCTATAACAGAATCTACAAACGTGGGTGGACTACGACTACATTCAGACTCATGTCTTTTGGTTGACTGAGTACTTCTGGGCTTCTTGATAAGATCTCACTTTCTTTCTAATACATTGAATGTTTTCAATACATGTATCATCGCTACTTTTTGTCCTGTGCTGCCATTTCAAACATGAAATGAGAGTTCGACATATTTCTCCAGAACTTTCTAGACTTTCGCTACCTATCCAAAACATCTGACTTGAGAGAGGATATGAAATAGCTGTCTACAATGACACACACATCTCAATCACACGTAGTAAACTATAAGCACCGACAAGTAGGAAAAATGGGCTAAAACGAATTTATGACACGAACTTAAATTGACATATTTGCTCGTCATTTGAAATTAAACCTCGCAAATATTTGACCAAGTGGCGTGTTTTAAACGCGTAATACAACAGAATAAATGTGACTGACAACGTGTCAATTGAATTTGTGGTCAAAGCGGTGATATGAAATACGTACGAAATGCGGTAAATGAAGTGAAAATGAAAAAAAAGAAAGCCATAATTATGAAAATATAGGTATTGTAATTACGCCAGTGAAACCAATAATCGGGTAAATCGCTCAAATTGCCTATTGGCCATACCCAAGAATCTGTGCTAGACGTAAAAATGGAAGAAACTGTCCGTAAGAATAAGAATTTGTCGCCATCTCTCTTTGCGACATGTTCAACACAGTTGTTGTAATGTTTTTTCTACTTTGTTCGATCTCCCTTTCCCATTAAAAAAATAATTAGACCTCGAGATATAAAAGACAGCGGGAATTGAATTGTCAGAGAAAAACAATATTGAACATTTAATCTTTTGTTTCATGTTGACCTTCCATTACTTCGGGTAATTCTCGTGGTTCACTTATTGGTGATATTTCAAGTTTTTCAAAACTTACACCATCTAAAAAATATATATTCAATTAACTATGTGACCAAAATTAATTTCGTACTTCAATTACCCTCTAATTTATAAGTCAATCCAATAGTAGCAGGTGCCTGAACTAGGGCTGTATCATTCTTAATTCCGTAGTCAAACAACGTTTTTGTTTCATCCAATACCTGGTCACTGTAATACAGTCGTTGATTTGAAGATTTAATCTTAGTAATACCTTTACAAAAAAATCAATTAGAATTTTTTTTTATAATTTGAATGATATTTTCAATTACCTTCAATCATTCGTTTGACTTGGTTGACGAGCGTGTTCTCTCTAGCCTCGAGAAACATGGTCGTCTTTTCACGTCGAACCATAAAATAAACAGCCTAAAAGTATAAAATTAAGACTTAAAACTTTAGTTAAGTATAAAGGCAAGTATTACAAACCATAGCAATTAATTTCTATGTCAATTTTCACAACACGTGGGAGAAGAAGAGAGCCGATGAAATCACGTCTCAACAAGTGCTTTGATTTTGGTCAATGCAATGGAATAGGCTTGCAGTAATCACGTGTGCAATGATGTCACAAATTATCACTTCCTTTTTGTCAGAGTTATGACGTATGAAAATGTCACGCATGAAATGAAATTTGCTTTTTTTGTGAGGACAAACCGAATCATTTATTTGCACAAAGTTTACATGAGAAGAATATTTCCAAAAAATTTACCAAAAGTGGAAAATTTCCAATCATGTAACCACGTCCCTCTAAGGGGTGGTGAAAAATTTCCTTGGCGCATGCGCGTGCACCACAACTAGGCAGGTGTGGGGGAAAAAGTAATGACCTTGCAGGGAAGGGTCATGTGACTGAAATTTTTCAGTCCATGTAAAAACTGCCACCTTCAGGAGAATTTCCAGTACGAGTACATCAACCTGAAATATTCTCGACCTGGCAATTTTCCTGTCACGTAAACGCAGTGTTGGTGAATACAAATTTAAACTGTATTATGGTGGTGTTTAGTTCAGGGTTTTTAGGCAAGACCACAAAAAAAAGCATACATTGGATTAGAATTATAAATATTTAAGGTTGTTCAAGATATTTTTATTAACAATTGTCAAATTGATTTAATGCTTATTAAAGTACCTGGTCAATTTGATGGTGGAAACTATTCACTTTCACACGTGGTATCATGACCTGTACAACTGAAAATATTTTAAGCAGAAAAAAGTATGCTATTCATAATATTATAAATGCATACTTTTCCCTAATTTCCCAACACTTTAACTCCATCTTGTGTGGATTCTGTTATTGGATGTAATGAAAAGTGAAAGCTGGAAACTATAGCGTCTGCCATATCAAAGATCCAAGACTTTTTTTCTTACAACAAGCAGCATGAATTTCTGCTGTGCGAGTTTAATTAGTTATGTGCATTATAAGAGGAAGAGTTAGACCCTGTCTTTTTTCGGATGCATTGAAGAAATCGAGAGGTATGTACCAGCCGTAAACCCAGAAAACACCGAGTAACGGCAGTGGAAGCAGTCGACCTTAGACGACACGAGCCAAAGATTCATCACAGGCTGATGACAACGCAACAATGAGTTGCAACATGTTTTTTTCGGATGCGCTCTTTAGTTACATATGTTATGGTTCAATGGTCCAGGTAATAACAACTAGTAGTACCCAAGTCCAGGAAGCGACAACCTAACGTAAAGTACTTATCCTACTGGAAATGAATGCATTATGGCCCTAGTAAAGAAGAAAATTTCCCTTGCCAACAGCTCGTCTTGACGTATTACAAACTAAAAAACACGGGGCAATGCGCTAATATCAACTTCCCTTCTGAAGTATATGCATATGCCGAAGTGTTGGTACGACAGAAAATGCATTTACCATACTGCAATTGTGGGAGCCGTGCTCCTTTGTAGACACATAATTGCTTATTTTGCAATTTGCACACAAATCAATCTTTGTGGTATTCGTAGTGGGGAAAGTTAAATTAACACGGTGGCCAAAAGTTAGGTTCATTGAGGATTGACTGAATGTGGCTAAATATAACCCGGTCTGCCAGCCGAAAAAAACCTTCTTGTGCCACATTTATTAACAAATAAGCTAAAAGCGGGGATCAAAAGCGGTGATCAAGGATAGCTATCCAGATTTTCGAAGTTGGTTTTTCACCAACGAGAGCCTAACAAAGTACAATGTTAGTTCGACTTCAAAAATCGGATTAGACCCTCTCCTACTTGCGTAATGAAGTAAAACAGGTCACCCAGCCGAGCAACCTCTGCTTCAATACGTGTTTTCAGAGTTTAGGCCCTCTTGCATCACCACCTTACCACATTAAACAGACGTAAAGCCTTTTCATCTAATCAAAAGCGGTTCAAATATAAACGATCGATTTAAAGAAAAAAAAACCCTAGTGATATTTGCATCAAGTTTAAGTGTCCATTCAGAAAGGTAACTTCATTTATAGATGCGTTATGCAGCCGGGAGAAGAACATCGACTCGCGATTCCGTGATTTTTGAGCCAGCAACCAACATGGTGGCCGTTGTCTTATTGCGTGGTTAGAAACGATGAAAAAAATCGGCTGCCTAAAAGCAGAAAGTATATTAAAAACGAAATACAATACTTCTATGTACCATTCACTTACCATTTTAGAGGTTTTTTTGATGTACTGTAAAACAATTTCCTAGAGACGATTAAATTTCCAGGTCCGCTCGGTTCTTTGTCGAGTCGAGCTCGCAAGTGAAAAAGAATTTGGCCGCGTCGCTGTGAGGTCACGAGCAAGGTCCATAGAATATAATACTCTATAAAGAGTATTATATTATTTATTCTGTTATTCTGTTGCTATAAAGAGGATAGCGAGCCCGAGAGATCCGCCTTATTTACGTAGCCCCATCGGATCGCTTGCTGTGACAGCGAGTCAACTAACAAGTGAGGTAAATGAGTTCTACCTACGGGGTTCACAAAACGTTTGTACGGGCTCAGGTTGATTGACGTATCCACTTATTGAAAGGCGGAGCCTCCGTTGCTTCAGCCAATCACAGAATTGCTGCACATTAAAAATAGAATAATAGTGTATAATTAACCAACTCTCAAGGAAATAAAGTTCGCTGCCTTAAATATAATAAGAACTTACTTTTGGAAGTTACGCCACGATATTTTTAACAAACAAAACTTGTGCATCGATAACAAACTTTGATACCAAACTGTTATTGCGTAACTGCCTTTTTTTTTATTGTTTTTACATTGCAATAAATAAAAAACCAGATAAAAATTTGCTGTGTAGACTTGTTTAATTCTTTTAACTATAAAGTTTTACAAACCCAAGAAAGTTTAATCAAAAAATGTAAAAGGAAAATCAAACTTTCAACGTTGACACTTCCTTCAAGTAATCACAATAAATCTCCAATGCAGGATTGACTTCTTGTTCAATAAATTCCACGACCTGAAATATTGAAATTAATTCGTCCTGAGATTATTCATTCATTGGCTTTGTGTCTGGAATGCCTCACCTGATGTGGAGCTCGCCCGATAAAAGTCTGGGGATTAAGCAATTGCTCCAACTGACCGTGAATGTTAGCAAAATATTGGTCTCTTTTGATTCTACATATTAAATCATTGTCAAGACCGTATTGCTTAACTTGATTCGCTGCTTGTCGAGACAACACTCGAATTTTTTCATGGCATTCCTATTTTAATAACGCAAACAGACTTTAAAGTTGAATTAAGGAATTAGGTATAAAATATCAATACCTGTCTATCAGCGCCAAGTTTTACCATTGCCATTATAATATTTTCAGTAACCATAAATGGCAATTCCTGATCAATCTTCCTTTGAATGACCTAAAAAACAATATAAAATTATTTTTCGAATAAAAGATAAGTGATAAGACTTGTTAATTACTCATAAAATAATTCTCAATTATAATCTCACTTTTGGATAAACGACGAATCCTTCACATACATTTTGAAGCGTATTTAAAATAGCATCTGCTGTTAAAAATGCTTCAGCAATGGTAATTCGTCTGTAAAAATTAAATCGTTATGTGATTAATCGAGCAAAATAACTCAATCAATCATTACTTATTAGCACTGTCATCTAGAGTTCTCTCCATCCATTGGACAGCTAATGTTTGCAAAGTGGATGACAACAAATTCATAAGATGACGGGCCAGGCCGCAGCATCTTTCACTACGCATAGGATTTCTTTTATAAGCCATCGCACTTGAACCTAAAGAAAACAAGTGATGTTTAGTTATATTTTTATAAATCGCGTTTTAGTACATCAAATTTCACCTATTTGAGTATCTTCAAAAGGTTCTTCCAGTTCTTTCATGCTAGCCAGTAGACGGATATCAGTACACATCTGCAAAAACGAGTCAAAAATAAAAATACTTTCATTAAGTAAGTGCAATGAAGAGTTTTGGAGAAAAAAGTAGTTTTTTTTTAATGTGCAGGTTTGCTGGTGATGGGAGGACGAAGCCCAGTTAAGGAATTGCCTAATGAGTCCCACGCATGCACTACGTCACGTGCGAAAACGCAAATTGCGAGTGTGGCACACGCAATTAGCCGGGCGGATTCCTCATCCTCATCATCGAGAGAAAGAGAAAATAGGTGCCGAGTCAAATCCCATCTCTATTAATCTGGCGTTTGCCTTTTATTGGAATATCACATGCCCGCTTGCTTTTTACTCGCAATTAGATTAGGTCTAATGGAAGGAGGAGGAGAAGTTAAGTTACCAACTGATCATCAAAAGTTTGTCTTACTTTGTGCACTGTGGCTCCTAAACTGGATAATACATAGATGCAGTCAATATCCGTTTTACGAGTATATGTCTGTCCACAGATAATGAATGTGCTAATAAATTTTAAAAAAGCAATCAAATTAAGAAATATCCAAACTTTGGCATATGCCTATTTAGAAAATAGACTTCATTTAAAAATCATTAGTTTTAAAATATAGTCACAGACAAATTTCAAATGAGTGGGATTGAAACTGTTAATAAAGGTTATTCACATATTCTGCCCTGCTGAAACTTTCTTATAATGGACTTTAAACTTATTAAACATGATTAAAACCCTCTTTAAATGCATAATCTTAACAAGCACTCTTATTGTGTCAGTCAATTATGTCATTTTTCACATTAAATTTTAGCCTTTCATTCAAAACTCAAAAATTATGGAAATTTTTATTACAAATTTGACAAAATACTTACTTTTGGAATCCAGCCATTTGCGCCACTTTGCCATCCAAACATTTCACCTTGAAAGAAAAGAATTGCAAAGAAAATCGAGTCAGTCATTAATTCTTATCAATGACATGAACGAAGAAATGAAGCAATTTAGAAATCCAAAACGAAAAAAAAAAAACTTTTTTTGCTCAAGATAGGGAGAGGGAAAAGAAAAGGCGTTGATGGTTAACCCACTAACAAGTTTGGAGCAATTATTTAAATGTGGGGCTCTGTCAAACGCCATCATTATCAGGCAGATTTTTAGTCTTTGATCTGTCCCATGCACAATAAAATGAAAATCATATGACATAATATGCAATTGTTTTTGCCTCTTTTTAGAATGCAGTATTTGTTATCCGAAACTAACAGCACATTCTTGACACATAAAAGTCTAGATCAGTAATCGAAGGCAATAATTTAAAGGGTTTTGGAACAAAAGCTTCATTGCTTCAGTTTTTTGTTGCCTCAATATTACTTGTAGATCACTGTACCTTTTCATGAGATCCATTAAATAACTGTAAAAAACTGGCTTGTGTTCCAGTTGTTCCTTTAACCCCTCGAAAGCGTAAATTTTCTTTGGCGTTCTCAATATTCTTCAAATCTACAAGCAAATCTTGAATCCATAGGCAACTTCTTTTTCCCACTGTGGTAAGCTGTGCTGGCCTATGAAAAATTACAATATTAAATACAAATACTGACATTAAAGCTACACACTGCTTCTATCTTTTCATATTCTAAGTCCTAAGCATGACCTTTTGGTAACTGTGTGTTACAAATACTTACTGCAAATGCGTGTAACCTAATGTTGGGAGATCGTTATATTTTAGAGCAAAGATTTTCAACCGGTCTATGCATCTTGCAACCTACAACAAATACATTAATGATTTAAAATTACATTAAACAAGCCTACATTTATGTGCCCCTTCAATCTATAGTGTATAGTTAACATGGCATATAAAAAAAAGTTTCAAATTGAAGTTAACATTGGAAGTTTCTTTTGTTTTGCAGATTAAGTTCAATTAATGTTTTAATATTATCCAATTCTAATTATTTTCTGCACAATAATTTGAAATCAGTAATGCGAAAATTTTCAAGTCAAATAAAAATGTAATTAATGTTTAAAATTTTTTTAACTAAATATAAAATCAAAACATATTAAATGTTTCATAATTCATCTACATTTATAACTTACTAATGAGAAAATATATGGAAACTTATTTTATGAATGCACGTTTTGGATTTGTTTGTGATTACTTTGTGGTCTCAGTTTGTTGCTACCGGCAAGCTTCTCTGTACATGCTCTTTTGTTAGTTAGTATATAGGAAGAAAGTTAAGTAGAAAGCCGGGAGATGGAACAGAGATTCTTTGCATTTGGTTTTTATTGCGTTATCATTTTGGAGCGCTTATGCATTTTTAAAATAGTGATTTTAAAAAAGACGAGTTAAAAAGTAGGTTTTATGCCAGGCAAATGCAAGTTGATTAGAACAATTTTTCAACAAACTTTTACCTCTCTTAGCGTAAGAAACTGCTAAGAAAATTGATCACATACCTTTGGCAGAAGAATATCGAACCCATCTTTCATCAATATTAGATCCTACGAATAATTTTTCAATATTTTAAAAACTGATTATATATATCAAATTATTTACTTTTTCCTGAACTTAATTGTACGTACAGTATTGTCGCCAACATAAGCTGAAGTAGCACCTAAATGGATGATTGGAGCTGCTAAGGGGCAACAAGCAGCAAAAGTTTGTATATGAGCCATGACATCGTGGCGAGTTTGTTTTTCCTTTTCGGCCGCCATTTTATAATCTATGTTGTTGATGTTGGCTTCCATTTGCTCGATTTGGTCATTGGTAATGTCAAGGCCTAATTTCTAGAATAGAATAGAATAGAATAGAATTTATAGAGTAGAATAACTAAATCATTCCATATTCAAAAAGACCTACAGAATTCCTTGCATTGCAGTTTCCCACCTTTACCACAGACCCATAACATAAGTTAAACCTAAATATGATTTACATCATGTTAGTTTTCATTTTAACTAAGTTGGTGCAATTCACCCTGAGTGTTTAAGCAGTGAAAACAAAGTATGATACCAGCAAAAAATTTCTGCAAAAAATACGAAATACGTTCAAGTTCCACTATAACATTTGGAAACTTTAAATGTATGCAAAGGAGTATTTAGTGCACAATGAAGTTGTTACAATCTTGGTTGCAACTGAATAACTAACAAAAAGCTACGGTTCATGAAGAATCCAGTTAAGAACTTATCAAAGTTCTAAATCCAGAGAATGCAAGAACTTTCTATCGTTTGGCCAACTTAAAAGATGATTTACACAGTAAATTGTTATTGGCAGTTGAAAGAAAAAAAGAACTTTACTATAACTAAAAATTTTTTTAATATGTGCAAACTTCAGTAGACTAAAAATTTGTTTTCTATGTAATCATAAATGCCAAATTTAACAGTTGAACTCCTAATCTTTGATGCACCAAGTTCAAAACAATAGACATTGAACCTAATTATATTCCAAAAAATATATATAATTTTGTGTAATTAAAAAATTTAAAAATTCTTGTGTCCACATTTATTGCTTCAGGTTTCCATACAGCATATTTCCAGGACTCTTCCTTGTACCTTTCCTCAATACGTCAGAATGGCATAGAGGCACTGGCAGAAATAGGGGTATTCAGGGTATTCAATGAATACGGGCCCCGAGGACCAACGGGGCCCCGTTGGTTCTCAAATTTTCGACGTTTGCAGCTAAGAAGTCCAGAAGAATTTCGATTATGTGACCTGATGTAGATGCTTTAATAAAATATGCATATGCAAATGCAAGCCTTTAATTTGCTTTAAAACTTTCATTGTAATTTTTTCATTTTTTTTTCAACCTAAATTAAATTTTTATAAGTAGGGGTAGGGGCCCCCAACCATTCTTGAATACCTTGCACAAATATATAGTTCCGCCAGTGCATAGAGGGATAAGTAAGAAATTACAATTCTACAAGGAGGACGGTGTGCATAAAGCAAAGGCCAAACAACAACAAAATGATTGATACAGATAAGAAACGAGTAAATCGCCTTCCACTTCCCAATCATTTCTACCCTTAATCATGTCACTGTGATCGGTCTGTGATAGAATCGTTAGTTAGCCTAGCTTTAAAATGACGTACGATCACCTTTACACTTTCCTTCACACTTCATTTTCCACCTACAAAAAAGGCCTAACCCCAAACAACAGTAAATCTTATTGCCGCTCCACCGCCAGGATTGTTTCTAACAGTGCAACTCAAAAACATGGAAAAAACGCTATTTCTCGTCTCTCGAGCAATGCTTGATTGAAAAACGAGGAGTTTTAATACATGCCAACATAAGCGGATCCCCGCCTAGGCCTACAAGGCCGGGGCCTAGGGGCCCAGCCAGCCTAGGGGGCCCCAGTGGCGGAATAAAAATAAAATAAATAATAAATAAAAAATAAAAAATAAGCTCAAAAGCCTGGCTTGCATTATAAAAAAGCTTTATCGGGTGGAGGGGGTAAGATAAAATGTAGGCTGCGCGGCTCTGGGATCGTGCACAAACCACGTGTCCACTTTAAGGGGGGTGGGGGTATAGACAATGACCATTTTGGCCACAAGGGGGTAGGGTAGGAGTTAAAGGGTCGACCACGTGTCTTTTTCATCATCCTCATTTGGGCCCCAAATGCCAAGTGCCTAGGGCCCTTGGGTCTCTTAATCCGCCCCTGCATGCCAAGATAAAGGAAGTGTTTGGCGTGTGCTCGTGAATCTCAATTCAATACTTTTTCATGTGATATATTTCTTATATCGGTTTACCTGTTCGGCTTTGGCCAAAAACACCCAAAGACGACGCCAAGTAGAAAATTTTTTGTCGTCGCTGAAATTAAACCTCATCTCCATACTGGCATAGCGGATACATAGTGGTGATTGGTAGCTGGAATGCAACGAAATGTCACCGGCAGCTGCCATCTTGTCTTGTTTAGACTGATACTAAGCGACAGTAGTGGCGAAATTGGCAAATAACAATACGATTTTTGCGGGAACTTCAAAAAAAAAAAAACGATCAGAATTAGTACTATTAATGTAAAGCAATGTATAAGCATATCCAAATGAACCAAATCCAAATGGTTATGATGCAAAACAAGGCAAAACCAAACTTATGTGTCACCACTGTGGACGCATGGGTCATAAAATGAAAGATTGTTTCCATAGAAAGAAACTCGAATCTACAAAATCAAGTGAGAGAGCAACTTTCGTGTCAACCAGCTATGAGACTTTTCACGCGTGCCATGTGGTGGATCGGTGTTCAAATAAATGGATTTTAGATAGTGGAGCAACTGCACACATCTGTAACAACAAATCTGTTTTTGAGACGATTCACAAAGAGGGAGAAGGAAGCTTAAAAATGGCAAATTCAGAATCTTCACCCATTGAGAGAGTGGGAACTGTAAAACTAAAAGCCAATTCAGGCAATACAGCTGTTCTCCGTGACACCCTCCTTGTGCCTGATTTGCGCACCAACAACAATGTATTGCGACAACCAGAGTGCAATACAGTTAACCAAAAACCCTACGATGTATAATCGAGCAAAACACATTGATATTCGATATCATTTCGTTCGTGACATCCAGAATCAAGGGCAGATAAAGGCAAAATACAAAATGTCGGAAGAGATGCCAGCTGACTTATTGACAAAAACTTTGTGCAAACCAAAAACTGAAAAGTGTTCAAAACTGATGGGTTTTGTGTTATGCAACTTATGTTTAGTGTTTGTATAAGTTTTCAATGGTGTGGCCTTTAGGGGGAGTGTTGGAACTTAAACTGTATTAAAGGCGACACCAACATCCAAATGTGTAATGTAGCTTAATGTAAACAACTCTGTGGAGTGTGGCGTGTAACTCGACTCTTTTTCCTGCCACTCCTTATTATAGTCATTTCAACCGTTCAGTTTGTAGCTCATGTCTCTGTATCCATCGCATTAAAACCATACCTAAAAACTAACAGATTTTGTGGCCTGGTGATTTATCTTTTTCAATTATTTCTCCGTTCGTTTCTTTCGCCACTGTTCAGCTACGCATGTGAAACGAATCAAGATTCACATTAAAATTCTAATAAGATATTTCAATGAAAGCAACCCCTCCGTCTCGCTGTCTCAACTGCGCTGCACACGCAACGGCGCCATTCTACTACGAAGAGTGTTTTAGTAGCATGTGCGGCTTCAAAATTTATGGATGATGGGCAAGAATCTATAATCTATTCTAGGATGATTTTTATCTGTGTTGAAATTGTTTAGGAATTTTTAGATATCCGAAAATTCTCAAACAGAAACTTATTATTCTATTACTCAAAAGTCTGTTATTAGTTTATAGATATTGTGGTCAGATTGGGTACACTATTTAACATTATTTCTACTAATAACATAAACCGGAAATATATCTCTGTACAGTTCCCCCTGAAGGTTCGCCTTTACAATAAAGTTTGATAATTATATTTGACTACTTTTTGTCAGTTAATAATTTTTAAGAAGGAGAGTTTGTTTTCTGCGAATAATCCTTGGATATTCAAACGTCGCCATTTGTAGTTGTCCTGATTTAAATGGAAGCAAATTATGACGTTAGTACGAAATTATTTACTGGGTCTCAGGTCACAACTTAAGGGAGCAGCAAGTATTTGCTCTCAGTGTGAATCAAACTTTCAACACGTTTTCGCAACTCATCAGGGGAGACCGCTATCACTCGACTCGTCATGGGGGAAATGACACTCTTGGCTTCACAATCACTTTTATCTCACAAAACAACCTTCAATCGACTCCAATCCTTATCGAATTATAATTTAATCCACCGATTTATCACACATTTTTTCCATAATCTAATGACATACTGATGTTTCTTGAAGCGCGTCTTCAGAAGCGAGAGGAAGAAAACTATTTTCTTGACGTGTTTCTTGGACTGAACTATTAATGAGAGTTTCTTCTCTCGGTCATTTCATCGGTGCCAACATCAACAGTTTTTTTGCTATTTTCCTGCTTGGCTCTAGATAAGGCGGACACGGGCTCCTCAGAAACGGTTGATATTGGGCAGTTCACGACGACTTAATTGATTATTGACGAGTGTGAAAACTTGATAGTTTTAAAAAAAAAAGGGGAGTGAGACATCTATGAAAAGGGCCATATGATATAAACAAACTGTGGGTGGCCAGAAAATGCAAAAGGGGGAATTTCCTTTCGAAAGTGTAAACAAAATAAAACATAAACCACATGTAACTACTTGAAATTGATGTAACACTTGTATAACCAAAAAGAAGTTAGTCTAGAAATAAAATTTGTACAGTCAACACACAGATTTTTGCTCTGGCTCATTTTCTACTTTATGTGGAGAAAATTTGGTTCCTTCACATAAAACCTGGTGCCGAAACCCGGGACGTGTGACTCAACCAAGGGTTTCAACAAAACGAGGGTGGCTCATATCATAGCCACAAAAGCAGTTAATGGACTTAACTCAACAAAAACAAGTGCAACGAAAACTCAACAACAAAGGAACAAACAAGTGTGACGAAAACTGTGAGTACTACGATTACAATCAATTAAAAACTATCATACAAATCAAAGAAAAGTGAACATTGAGTGATAAATTTACAAAAGAAAAATGGTGACAACGACCGAATTGGAGCGGTATAAAACGCAAAGAAGAATCTTAAGAAGTGGAAGTACAAGATTAATATCTTCTGCAGAGGAAGAGTTAAACAAAAACGAGCCAGATTTGGTTATTGTGAGACGTCTGTATGACCAGCTAAGTGCCAAAGCGACACAATTGGCGGACATTGATCAAAAAATCCAAGGGCTTATAAAGGTGGAAGAATTTTAAGACGACATGATACGATCATTAGAGTATGATGAAAAAATTATAGCAGTGAAATCTGACCTACAAACATTGATTAATGAAGCGGCTACAAACAATGGGGCACCTGGCGTAACTGAAAAGCTCATGAATGCAGTGACGGCAGCCCTGAAGGGACAACAAATTCAAGACGGAGCAGAAACAACAAAGGAAACAGATAAAACCAAAGAAAACAACAAGGGAGGTGAGACCATCAAATTACCAAAACTGGATATGAAAAAATTCAACGGACTTCTGGTCCAGCTATAAGATTGGAATACACGACAACACAAAACTACCAAAAAGTACAAAACTTGTGTACTTAAAGGGGTTAACTGATGGAGCAGCATACAACTCGATCTGCGCTCTAGCGATCAGCGATGACAACTACGAAGTGGCAATCAAAATATCAACTGAAAGGTTTGGGAAAAAAGAACTTGTAATAGATGCACACATGCAAGCCCTTATGGAGCTGGAACCTGTCCGTCGTTACAACGATACGGAAAGTCTACGGAAGCTCTATGACAACTGTGAGTTTCACATTCAAAGCTTAAAAAATATAGAGGTGAACACAGGTAGCTATGCACTTTTAATACTAAAGGCTATGCCTGAAACATTGCGCTCCGAGTGCACAGAGAAGCACGGAAAGGGAAATAGGGAGATAGACGAGATAATGGGGTTCCTAAAGAAGAAGGTCGAAGGAAGAGAAAGGGCCGCAACAATGGGACAAGGGAAGAGTGGCGAGTTTGTAAAAAACGATCATAAACATGAAGGGAGACGAAACAAATACAAAGAAGAAGGGGGCTTCTCGGCAGCAGCGCTGACGTCATCCATGGGGGGATGCCCTTTCTGTGAGGATTCAAGGTCCATAGAATAATGTCGGACTGTACAAACCCCATCCAAACAGATGGTATGCAATTAAAAATTTGTATGAGCATTTGTTTTGATTGATTTTCATCAGTCAAGTTATGTCAATACTTTTTCAAATTTCAAGAACAAAATGTTTATTACCAATTATTCAACACTTGAAAATTTACATTTTTTCTCTGTTAAAAGCTTAAAAAATGTCATTAACTGAATACGAAATTTCTGTGCGTAACTGATACAAATGCCATTTGACAAATTATTTCAATGTAACTCATCGCCTTGACACCTCGAATTTAATGTAAAGAGTGTCATCAACTAAATACTTGGGCTTTAAATCTGATAACAAAATATATTCCGGAAAACCAAAAATAAGCCAATTTACTAACCTCTTCTAAATAATAATCACATTTTTCTTCACCGTTAATATTCCAAACCAAGGAACGATCATCGTTGCTCTGAGTTTGATCTAACAATGTGACTGTCACGGAGTATTCAGCGAGCCATTTTAAAACTTCATCCCAAATGCGGTTCGTGAGTCTCATAAACACACACGAATGAGTACTTTTTTTTCCTGTTTCATATCCATTAGGGTACAGCTTAGCCCGCATCTCTTTCCCATTTGAATCGCGGAAAAATGAAACGCTATGCAAAATTTTTTCCCGTTCCATCCTTCGGCAAAAACTTGCAATTTTCCAAACATGTGTTTCTTTGATCATTTTCAGTGAATCTGTACATAATTTCAAAACCAAATTTTTGCAAATTAGTAATCAGCTAAACCATCATTATTTGCCTTAGTCTCTATTTATTTGGAAGAGGAATTTAATTTGACATCTATTTTATGTCATATTATAGTTTACCTTTAGTTTTGTTGAGTTGTGTAAGAACTTTATCGATTTCTATTTTTGTTTCATCTACAAGTATAAAATGTTAATTATTTCAAGAATGGGATACAATGAGCGTGTATAGCTTACTGGATTTATTCCTAATTTCTTGAATTTCGTGTCTATCGTTTTCTAAAAGTTTATTTAGCCACATGGCCAAAGAATGCAGCTTAAATGTAAACAAACGAAAAGAGGCCTGTACAAGGAAACGATTGTGCTTTAATTGCCTGCGCCCAAATCACACATCAAGACAGTGTTATTCGAAAAAATGTTGTCGCACATGCGGCAAAGGAGGCCATAACACACTGCTTTGCTATAATAATGAAAAAACAAATGAAGTGGCGAATGCAAATGCAGTGGGCACAAACAACCAGGTATTTTTGCAAACTGTGTTAGTGGTGATAAACAATGGCACAATAAGGAAAAGGGTACGGTGTTTTATTGATGGTGGCAGCGAAGCCAGTTTCATATCTACCAAGCTTGTAAGAGAGTTGGAACTCAACAAGATAAATAAGGGAACAATACAAATCAAAGCCTTTGGGGATAGAAGACCCACTACTCATCAAAAACGTTTGGTGAGATTCAAGATGGCGGGTGTACAACAGGGAGAAAATGAGGCAATTGACATAAAAGC
>JAQGAS010000770.1:0-34264 GCA_034686365.1 Pachymerium ferrugineum | reverse complement strand
TTAAAGATTTAAACATTGAATCAACCTGATTTAATATTATCAGAAACTAAACATTTTAAAAGAGGCTTTTTCTCTAATTTACTCAAAGTGTATTTAAATTTTCGGTGGTAATATGCAAATTAATCATTTTGTCGAATTAACTTGTCTCTCATGTCATTTGAATCGTTTTATTGATTCCCCGTGAGAAAGGCTCAACAAGCATTAACATCATTCATATGCAACGTCATAGAATTGTATAATCTACACAAGCTCACCACAAAACCACATTTCACCAAATGTCTCAAGTTGAAAGACAAAAACAACTTTGTTAAGAAGTACGGTCCAGAGACAAATGAAAACAAATCACTTACGAAGATAGACATTAGAACCACTTTCGCAATGTCTTTTCTGACAGCGCGCCCTTTTAACGCATTAACTGGTTTGGGATTTGTATTATACGAAGTGGTAAAGTCAAGGACGTATCTCATCTCATCATTTTTATCAAACGGATACCAATATAAACATATTTAAATTCTCAACAATTTCCAGATTCAAATCGAGCTAACATTCTTTTTCTTGGACTTTATCCAATCTTGTTGCATAGTCCAAGGCCTTTACCACACTTCATCTTCAGTTGAAACTTTTTTTTTTCAGCTTTATTCATTTGAAAGAGTATGTTTCCGAAAAATTAAAGTTGTTCCGCAATGTTACAGAAAGTTGCGCAAAACTATTTGTAAGCGTAGTTAATTAAAGAAAATAGTTTCTCAATTTTGTCGCAAGAGGGACGCTTAAAGATGACAACACTTAATTGCCATTTTGGACTAAGGATTTCCGGTTTCCCGTGGTGAGTAAACACAAACATTTTACGTTTTCATTCCCTAATTCCACTCCTCTATTTGCATTCATAAGTCCCTAATGAGTATCATTAGTTATCATTTACCTTCTTTACACGTTAATATCAAACACCGAAGTTATTAAAAGCGGCGAAGGGGTGCATGTGAGTTGTGTATTTAGTTAAAAAGTTGAAAAAAACGTTGAACGATATTTCTCCTTAACCTCATTACGTGTTATTATAGGTAATTGACTTACAGGTAAAACTGAATGGCCTATTATCCGCCCACTCAAAACAGTTTTCGTAGGCTCGATCGTTACCACCGATCCATACAGATGTATCGTTAGAATTCAAAAGACTGCAAAGAAGAAAATTGAAAAATGAAAATGAGAAATATTAAACACTTGCGAAGGGGGTTGGCCTGAAAAGCAGCAACACGCTTTATTTACTGTAATATATACGTAATAGCTTCCTTAACGATTTCCCTTCAAACGATTGAAACCTGAATGTAAAGGATACTGCACTGGAGGGCGCTGCACTGAATAACTTCAAGTGATTTGTTTACTTCGGTTCTAGTTCTACTAATGCAGAATGTCAGTTGCAATCGATTGAAGGGTCCACGTGCAACTAAGGAAATATCAATACATCTTGCTTTTATGCGTGATAGTTTGCAAGAATGCGGTATTTTATTACCAACCAACAGCAAAGGTCGTTAAAACGTGCACTTTTAAAAATATTCAATTCCCTTTTATAAGGTACCGAGTGACAGTTTCAGAACAAATTTATATTCAGTTAGACATTAAAGGTGCGCAGAATCGATTCAAAAGGATTCTTCCACATGTGCAGGTGAAAGAGAAAAATCTATTTCTTGGTCGTTTGTTCTGTCAGTGGGCTCTCTGGGTGTGATAAATGTAAACATTTTTGTATGAAATTACAGACGTTGACAACAGGTTCCATTCGTTTCCATAGCAATCTAATTACATACACTACATCTACACTTTTATTTTATTGACAGATAGTATTAAGGGGTGATAGAAAAATTTGACTTTTCTTACCTATGGTATATTATTTCTTCTAATAATATTTGAGCTTCAATGTCCCCAACTGAAGCCAAATGTCCACCTTGAGCTTTACAAGCATCTTCGGCATCTTCCCATGAGACAGCTTCGCGCTCCAAGAGATAACAATAATCATTCCCAGATATCCAACCGTAATCACATTCTGTCAATGAATGGTTCACACTAAAAGCATTATAAGTCACTTCTATATCTGTTGCAACAAGTGAAACTAGGCGAATTTGTATTGTGTTTGTTGTTGTTCTATAAAACCCATCTTGAACACATTTAATCCACACATTTCCATCCTTATCTTTCATTTCCAATAGAGATAAACTGCAGTTGCTTTCAGTTGAAGTTGGTTTCACTAATAATTCAGTAACATTGACACCACTTTTGTTCTCTGATTTAAAGCTTACACCGATTTCAATGGCATAGCCATAAGGAACGTGTATTGTGACAGTACAGTTGTGCAAATTGGAGGATGAAAGAACAAAACCCCTTGAATGACTCAATATGTGACGTTCGTCACAATCACCCTGCACTCTTCGGTAGGAAATTAAAAACCCTTCATCTTCAATAAGACCATCCGAGTGAAAATGCACTATTGTGTCTGTTGTGACAGTAACCTCAGGTAAAGGCGACCTTATACGTCCACATACTTTGAGCAGAGATTGGGAGTCGTCTTTATTTGACATTTGAAGAAACTCCAAGTTACAAACCCCATCATCACCTTGGGGCTGCAGTCGAAGAGTCCGCAATTGAAACACCACCTGTTGTCCAGGAGATACTGATACATAAATGTAGCAGTCTAAGTTTGGGTAATAAGGCCTCGGAAAATTCGGACTTGTTATATGTCCTTGAAAAGATGTAATTGTATCGTTGCATCCTACGAGAAAAAAAAAAAATTTTATACTTTTAAAAGCTTTTCCTACTCAACATAAAAAAGTGAAGGGGTAATTGAATTTATACCTTTTCTCTTGTCTAGTGTGTAATAAACTGCAGTAAAACTGGAGTTGTTTGGCAGGTACTTTACTTGTAGAGCCATATGTTCACCACTGTAGCTGGTTAATGACCTATGGGACCCACAAAAACGTTGTGGAGAAGAACTCATGTTTACACTTACGGCTACGAATGCATCTTTGCAAACAGGGTAATCATCATTTGCCGTTGTTAAATTACGGATCTGGGTAATAAGATAAAATTCGTACATTTAATTCAAAGTGGGGGGAGTAGTGTCTTACTTGAAGGAAGATTTTTTCATGTTTAGGTCTTTGGAATACAACATCGATAAGTGGGCAGTGTTGTGTAAGTGTTGAGTTGATATCATCTTGAGTTAAAATGCCGTAATGATCACTTTGTATCTTGAAGCAGTTATCTGAAGAGACGTTAGAAACTTTTGAATTTTCAAAACGGTCTAAACATAAACAACTGAGTTTATTTTTTCTTTTTAATTTGTTTGTTTTATGCGAAGAAAAACAAAAATTGAATCGTCAATTTTTGTTTTGTGTTAACTTGGCAGCTTACAAGGTAATCGATGATCCAGCTCAAGGGTAAAAAAACACTTAAAAAATTTTTTAAAAAGACTGACTGCAGGTGAACAGCCTACGTCATCACCCATTAAAAAATTATAGTTAAAAAACAACTTTAGACTTGTATCTATGTAAACAAGTTTATTACCTTTGCGTTTACAAATTTCTTTGACGGTTCGTGTCCAAGCGCCCTGACTTCTCACGCTAGCCCTAAGTAATTATAAAACTCATTTTGAGACATATAATAAATACTGCATAGAAGTGGGCGTATAAAAGGGGTAATTCTATACATTATTTCACTATGCAAGAACATATGGATTTGACCTTTATTGATTTTCAGTCTAAAAGTCAAGCTAAAGGAAATTAGTTTTGATCACCCGTAAAACCATTAATTCAATTAAGGGGGGAAAGGCAGACAGATTCATACGCTTTTAATAAGGTATAAATAATCTTATTTAATATATTAGTACCAGTAGTTTCACTAATCAGCCAGAAAAATCGACATGAAATGCCAAAGTGAATTGTGACTTACGTCAATTGGACACAGGTGCTCCGAACAGTTGTTTCCACCAACCAAGTGAAAGTAGCTGTCATAAGGGAATGAGCGTCTATCTTTTGCAATCCGGCGTTTAAGTTTGAGCCGCAAAGCTGAACTCCTGATGGTGGGTCAACGAACTTGCCGAAACCTTTACCATTCACCTGCGATTGAATCACGTAGCCATCAAAGGAAAGGCCATCGTTGACAGACGTCAAACGAACTGAAAGAATAAAGGGAAAAAATATCATATTTTGATCGGAAATTTTTAATGGAATTTTGAGATGTTTTCTCTCATTTATACGTAATCCCTAGGCCTTTTCACTACAGTGAAATATTGATGATGCACTATTGATTCTTTTCACTCTCTGCTTCTTGGATTTTCAGTTGCTCGTGCTCCTAAGCAAAACTCACATAACCGCAAATTTTTAATTTTTTTTCGTCAACCATTTCTATTTTTGTAAACCGCCGTTTTATTTGCACAGGTGTCTCTAGGACATGTCTAAGCTGGTCTTTGAAAACGACATTCCATTAGTTTGTTTTTTTTAAAACCATAAAAGTTGATATAATGACATGAACCAAAATAAAACCTAGTGACAGGCGAAACTCCCGGTTTCAATTTTCGAATGAAAAGGCAGAATAAAAAGAAAAACACAAGTTTGAAAAATGCTTTTTCAAATTTTATTCTTCCATGAAAAAAATATTAGGCCTCTAAGGCTTTTTCACGCTATCTCATCATCATCTATCTTTCAAAACTGACAGTTTATATCCATTCTACATCGCTAGGAAACTATTACGTTACCCTGTCCAAAAATATTTTAATCCATTTCCGCTTATCTCAAACATCCGTTCGCCACTTTTTTTTAGGGACACACCCAATTTTTTCTCCTACTTTAAGTACACTGATAGAACTCTTTTTCTAATGTTTTTACTCTTGTGACCATTACAGGTGAGGGACAACTATGATCGATACAAAGTTGCGAGTCATTCAGTTGCCTTGGAAACGTAGTAAACGGTACGCTGTGTAAAGATATGTCTGTTGTAAGTTGACACGCTTGAAACTTGTGAGTTCTAGTTATTATTATTATTATTATTATTCTATTTTCCCACGTATTTGACCTTGAGTTTAAACGTGAGAAAAAAATTTCTATATTCGGTTCTTTCAATTAAATAAGCCAGGCACGTGATAAGTAAAGATTTTTCAATTTTTTTTTAAACCCCCCCTCTTTCGTTTGATTCCTTTGAGCCCACTTAATTCGTGGGTTGGTTTTGTTTGAAGATGGCACGCACCGATGGGTTCTGAAAATCTCTGTCTTTTAAAATTCAAGAGGTTTAAACTGGACGGTAGTTGAATATTTTATTATTTTCTATATCTGTAATGGTAGTTTTTTTTTTTTTTTATTAGGATGTGATTTCCACTTTGGCACCTTTTTATATCAAAAATAGAACCCTCGTTTTAAATTAATTTTTCAAGCGTACCGTAGTGGTAAAAATCATAAAAATAGCAAAAGTACAATTTAAATACTGCACATTACGAGTGAAATAATGAGTAATCATTACACTTGACATGTGAAAAATATTTCCACAGCGTCAAAAATAAATCAACTGTTTTTACAGCTTTTTTTTTATTGCTAACAACTAAGAAGTGTATCTTACTTGGCTTTTAGCCAAATTGTTAGCAATAAAAATGCATATATACAGTAGTAACATTATGTTTTGAGAGAACGTAAAACAACAACTTTTTTAGTTATTCTTTCATATTTCTTATTAGAAAATCACAAACTGATAAACCCTTTTACCTATAACCTCCAAAACTATAAAATTTGGATTACAGTCTTAAAACTCCATCTTGAAGTAGTAAAAAAAAATGTTAAAGATTATGAGAAATGTACTTAACGTTCACCTTATACGACCTGCTTTTACAACGAGCGGTCTATAAAAGGCATAGCTATCCATGGATGTAGAATATTTACTTAAAGCCTATCCATACTTTCAAAACACAATAAAAGATTGAAAAAAACACAAGGTTTTTTTTTCCACTAGGGCATGTAAATTCGAAAAGCATGTCAGTGGTTAAATTTTTATAGCAGAAGGTAACCTGACATGAAGATGAATGAAAATCAAGTTAAATAGGGTAGAAATATTGATTTTTATCAAATTCATTTTCCTAAAAGCTACTATTAAAGACTAATTAAAAAAGGGAAGTGCCAAAATTTATCTAACACTTCAATCAATTAAAAAATTGCAGTTGCAAAAAAATTCAGACACGACAAAGAAAATTTTAATCATTGTGTAAAGTGAATTAATTTTCTCCCATTCAATTTGTTTTCGTTTTAAATAACGGAAGGAAAACGAATTTCAAAACATTTTAAATCAAACAAACAAGACCAGAAACTGTACACATTACATATAAACATAGACCTAGGCTCAATAAGCCTAGTAGCATGAATAAAATATATACCCGCCTACATTCGACCAGATAGTCGCAAGAGCATTAGTTGATAAACAAACCCAAAAGTTAACTTTCCCCAAACTTAGTTAATTTACTCCTACGACGCCAACTAAGCAAAAGCTGTTATTAATTATTCGTAAACAAGGGACAGGTAATAAAAGTAAATTGAGCCTTTCAGTTTTTCTCATTAAATATTTAAAAATACGCCGCGACAAAGAAAACAAAAAAACAATTCACGGAAAGAATGCCGACATTACTTTTAAAAAAGCACTCCCTTAAAGGCAGCTTCACTGCGAATACAAGAACCGCGCTGGGAAGTGACACGTACTGAAAAGGGGGAGTTTTCTAGGTTTAAATTCGTTGGGAGTTTCGACGGGTAACAAGTGAAGATAAACCTATGAAGCATTAGAGATGGCAGTGCGTTCGATTATTTCAAGTAAATAAAAGGGCAAAGAAACCGCCTAAAGAATTTGCAAAACTAAGGATCATCAAATAGTCGATTAATAATTTAACCTATTTGATCAGCCCTTTTTTGTGACGCAACAGGCAGGCGTGTCTCTTACCTGTGTACGGAGTTCCGGGAATGAAACCTTGGCTAACATCCAATAAAGGATGATCGAATATCAATTGGAAATTTGTAACATTTTGGTTTTTTGGTGGTGATGTCCTGACAAGGTCCGCACACGGTGGCCATGCGGATGAAATTAGCCGGTGACAGTGCAAACCAATTACGAAGAAGAGAACTTGATAAAATGCTCCCATATTTGTGAGAGACTAAATAAATAATGGGTCTTCGTCACCACGAATGGTGACTGAAAGATTTTCTTCTATGAGTTGAATGAGGGGTTTCATGGTCCTTGAAGGGGAGCACAATTTGTCTGGAGAGTGACATTGTGCTTCTTTCTTCCACAGCAGCAGACGCTTCTGAGTCGCGTGTTCAACTCACGCGTCTTCTGTTATCTTTCGATACGCCAGGGCGGCGCCACCCGTAGGTAGATAAATAGAGGAGTCTGTGGGATTGTTTTTCCACTTTTGCAATATTTTTTTTTGCAAAAATATAAATAAGTAATTTTTTTAAAAAAAGATGTTTTGAGTGTGCTTATTTTGCAGGTAATTCGAAAAAAAAAAGAAGCAAAAACGGGGTTATAAATGAACATTTTAATATAATCGATATCTAGTCCGTATAAATGTTTATTAAGTAACAGGGAAAATTTGCGTGACTAATACCTAAATACCTAAACCTCTCATCAAGGAGAACGCAGGTAAACCATAATTTAACCTTGTGAAAAATCGAAATTTTTAATTGTAAACTCGTTAAAATTTTCCACTGTACACCTCTTAATCTGCGCAAACACGTTTTTATAAGAAAAACATAAATCATCCAGTCAGTCTTTTGGCAATATTCCTAATACCTTGTCATCACACAGAGGTAACATTACAAAATGGAAGCGAAGTAATCTCATTTAAGCAAACACAAAATAATTCACAAAAACTTATTTACTGACATTCCTATAAATCATTTAAGTTATTATCATATAAATTGTTTGCAGAGAAACTTGCACGTGCACAAAACGATTATTCTAAACCGTCTGGCGCTTTCACCTTCGTCTCTACCTGAATCATTGGATGGGCATGACTCTTTGATCGATATACAAATGCAAGTTTTATATCATTTTTAGAGAATATCATATTTTCAGGTAGGATTAATTTTTAACACCTTTTAAAATGAGGACGCTTATTTTTGCCAAAATGTGCTTTTGTTACCAGGCAACAGTAATCTTAATACAAGTAGATGTAATGCGCACATAATAACCCATGATCTGATACAGTCACGTAATTAAGACATTACTAGAATCAATATATAGATTTGAAAGTCTTATCTAAATTGATATCTGAATGGATATCGATTGAGATGGGCAATTGAATAAAAATTAAGTTTTTTTTAATTTTAAAACTTTAATGTTACTAGTTTTGCTTCAAATAGTCTGCGTGCGACATCCTCAGTTGTTACGGTTACTTTAATGAAAAAATTATTTGAAACAAAGGGTTTCAGTTTTTTTTTAGCCTTGGATAGGTAGTTAGTTGCTGGGCATTATTGTTGTTAATTAGTTGGGTTTAATGATTAATTATCTTTTTTATTTACTTTAGAAATTGTAAACAAAAGGTACACGTAAATTATTGACAAAGCTGAGTAAACAATTGTTTGAAAGCGAGTAGATCTTTTCCTACATTTTGAGTGAAGTAACGGAAATTGAATTTTATATTCAGAAAATCGAAACTGATAGGGGTTACATAGTATTTTCAAAAATTGATGTGTTTTCTGATTTTGTAACTATTATCGATCAGAAAAAGCATTTAAATTTTCTATTTTTTTGTAGTAAGAAATGCCATTTGCATACGTTGGTCGAACAATACGTTGCATTTGGTGTGTCATGTATTGCGAATTCCGGGTTTCAATTCCAAGTTCGTTATTTGATAACAAGCGTGTAGGAGGAAACAAACTCTGCAAGAATAGACTATATCAACCTTCCCTACGAAAAAGTTCATCCATCAAACTTTGAAAGCAATCTCTGAGCAAAGAGATTTCACAATAATTTCGTAACTGCTTTATGACGTGGATAATTATATATCTAAATTTAAAGTAGATCTTACTCAAACTGTTGCCGTTAATTTAATTACTAAAGGAAAACTTATATGTGATGGTAAAAATTTAATTTAAAAACCCAAATAACTTATAATAGAAAACTTGTCAAACAAGGACGTCTGGCTTGTTTGATTAATTTATTTAATACATTAAAGTCTTTCACCTTAAAAAGGTTTATTTTTTTTTTCTCTATAGGGAATCTTGAGTAGGCGTGACGACAGTTGGGTTGGGAACTTCCGTCTGTAATTTAGTTCACGTCAACTACCTCTGAGAAATGAATTTAATTTACCTAAGAATTTACTTTTGTTCGTCGGTTAAGTACAATGCACCCAATTATTAATTGATTTAGTAATTAGACGTAGCCAAGTTATTTAATTTTAAAATTGGAATTACTCCCTAAAAATCATTGGGTGTGCTTAAGTCTAACACAAATTAAGTTTACTCGTAGAAGTACTTTTAGAGTGTAAAATTAAAAAGATGTCGGGACAACTTTAATGTCATCGTACAAGGTTCCCAGCTACTTTGAGAAAAATTTTGAAAAAATGTAGTAATTGGATTACAAGCAGAACATTATTGCAAAGGATATTGTTTGCTTTGAAAACAGTTTTAATGAGTCGTTGTTTGATCTCATAAGGATCAATCAATCAATTTGATTAAAGGAAGCGTGGGAAATGTGACATAGGTAGCTCTATAACGTAATTGCCTATTGTAGCGCATTTTATCCTGTTGTGCCGGTTGAATAGCAAAGAGGGGGTTACATGAATTTGAGAATTTAGTCAGTTATTAGATAACGGTTTAACAATCGATAGAATATCCGAGCAGTCTTTTCAAAAAGAAAAAAGATTTTTTCCTTCGAGTTTTCTGATTTAAATTTAAACGTCTAAAATTTTTTAAACGAAAACATAAATTAATGGTTAAAACTTAATGAAATTTATTCTGACTGGACTTTGGAATATTTACACGACGTAAAAAAAAAATCTTTAATAATTTATTTAAACTAAGTGCCTTCACAAAAGTAGCCGCTCTAATTTTATTATACACTTTAAAAGAAATTCTACTTCGTCTCTATCCGACATTTATTAAAACTCTATCTACTTTAAGCTGTGATTCAAATTTATAGAATTTATTTATTTTAAACTTCAATTGGAGTTTATTTATCAGAAAAGAAGTGTTTCATAATATCTGACACTTCAAGAGTGTTTTTTTTTTAAATGCAGGTTAATAAAAATATTTAGCCAATAAGAGTTTAGAACTCGGGTCGTACGATGCGCATTGTGCCTCATTGCCCTTCTCTTGCAGAAGGTCTTGCTGGTCAAGGTCATATGAGCATGCATTTCAATATTTGAAACCAAAAAGATTCTCTGAAAACTTTAATAGGTTAACGGGAGAAGTTGAATTTGAAAACAGAACTGCAACTGAAATTTTTACTCCAATATTTACACAATCCAAAAGTGACTTACGACACTATTCAGTTTGGAAATTTAATAACGACGTTTTAAAAACTAATCAAATTTATTCAATGATGAAGTTACGTTGGTCCCTTAAAGTCGATAAATCATCCTTGCAAAACATAATTTTAAAGTAAAACTGTGACAAAGACAACAGTAAGATCAAGTTCAATTACCCAGAATACTACAAAAGTTACTAGGCGAGATCAACGTGTGTTTTGTCAAAAAGTAAAAACTTAGAACAATGTTTGTTGTATGAAAGTTTATTTATTAATTTAGCGTAGAATAGTACTTAAAACAAAAATATTTGGAAACAGTAGGAAGCAGTTATATTTGTTTTTAAACTCCTTCAATTTAATTTCGTTGTAAGATGAACTCAAAGCTAATCATTTATTCAGAGCGCAAAGGATTTTGTTGCTTAAAAATTAATCAAAAGCTGGAAAAAAACAAAACTGAAGACTGCAGAGTCGGATTTCAAGATTATTTGTTGAATTGTCATGACACCACATACAGAAAAGCAGATGGGAAATTTTTAGGCTTTACTTCACCGTCAAAGAAAATAGAATTAGGGAATTTATAAATTACTACTAATTAGTCCGATGCAGTGGGAAATAAATGGTTGTAACACTGGTGATCTCAAAAGCTTTATCAAGACTAATTAATGCCTAAAGTGGATGGTGTTTTTATATTTACTCATATTTTCATTTCTATGTTGAAGAGACAAATCATGCCCGTAGAGATGTCTGGTATAAAGAAAATAAACACATTGAACGGAGCAATCTATTGGTAAAGAAAGTTTTATAGTAGATGGCAAACTTCACAGCTTTGCATCGTTATTTTTTTTTTCTTTTTTTTTTTGGACTTCATGGTTGTGGGTTACATGACATGTTGATGTGATGATTTGCTTTCGTGGATTTGAAATGTTACCACAAAACTGTTGCTCACAACAAATTGAACAAATAATTCCCGCACTGGCCTTGTGCCATGCGTGAGCGGTTTACCGTTTCAAATTGATTGTAAAGAACGAGATGGCAACAAATATACTTGTGGTTGAAATTGATTTGGCTGAGATGAATGAATTTTCCAAATCATTTCAATTCGTTTTCCCAAAACTATCAGATATTTGACGAAAAAGTGCTATAATTTTTAAAAAAGAGCCGTCAAGAAATTCTAATTTAATTGTTTCTCATTTTTGTCACAAGATGTCACCACTACACCAATGGCTGACCGTCAATGCATCGTAATATCGCGTGTCGAAATTCTGTCGCTACTGACACTATATTGACGATGAAGTGTGGCTCATTGTTGCAATATTAAGGAAACATTAGAAATGGGTACGAAAGGAAGCAAATCTAACTCAGCAACAAGATCATTGGAACTGTCAACCAGCGAACAAGAAATTCTCAAAAGAACTTTTGCTGAAATAAATGAAAACAGACCATTTCGATTAGAACACTGGCAGGTTAAAACCCTATTTTGCAGCATAAGTTTTTTTAAAAAATCCCGATATTATTTAAACTTTTGCTTACAGAGATATTTAGGCAATAGTTTACCAGTCAATTTCATCAAAGGCCTTTACCATTTATTATGCGGGCAGGCTGAATTAAAAACTGATTTACCTGTCGGTTATCCGGCATTTATGACTACAATGGTACGGATCTTAAAGCAACCTCCAACCGAATTGCCCGAAGTGTTTGTTGTTTTAGCAAGCGGTGGAAAAAAAACTGTGAATTCAACCAAAATCTATACAGTAATCACTCAGACATTTGTTCTAAATTTGTTTACTTACTTATATCTATTTCTAGCTGGTAGGAACCCTAATTAATAGCTACACGACATCCATTGCTAAAACACCGGAATTTACTAGCTGGAATGGTAAATTGGAACATGTATTTGACGAAGGAGTTGTCTGTTACATTATTAACCATCTTGTTAATCCAGGTAACATTCGATAAGCGTCTAAATAATATTTAACTGAATGGATTGAGTCTTTTCCAGACACGAAAAAAAATGATGTTGTAAGTAACCCAATTCCAGATATAAATTTTGATGAAGTGGACATATCAGGCTGGCTTGCAAAAACACCTTTGATGTCTTTTTTGTGGAATGCAATTTTCTATCATCACTTTCCAATTTCAACTGTAATTTTGGGAATTAATTTTATAAATGTAAATTGTGACATTAATTTTTAAATAGGTTGAAAGTGGATTCCCTCACTGTATTAACAGTGATGTTGTTAAAAATACTCTGTTAAATGCAACTGTTGTGTTTATTTTAAACCAAAATCTTCCGTATGAATACAGAAATGAGTGGTTTCAGTTGTATGATAGCATAACTGATGGAGAGAGTTTTACTGTGATGTGTAGTAAGATTATTGATAAAGGCCCCACTCTTGTTATTATTAAGGAGAAAAATGGGAATATTTTTGGAGGGTTTGCAAGTCAGTCATGGCAATTGAATGCCTCATTCAGAGGTACTGTGTAACATGTGCTTTTAAATTAGGGTTAATATCAAATTTGATTCTTTATTAAGGTACCAGCGAGAGTTTTTTGTTTTCTATTAAGCCAAAATTTAATTTATACGAAGCGACGGGGTATAATAATCATTTCATGTACTTTAATCAAAACCAACATACGCTACCAAATGGATTGGTAAGTATTCGGCAGTCTATTAGTAATTGACAGAAATATCGGTTAATGTCACTCAATTTTTAGGCATTTGGTGGACAATTGGATTACTTTGGTATTTGGTTAGATTCTAGTTTTGGAACTGGAAAATGCTCACCGACATGTGTCACTTTCAATTGCCCACAATTATCGTCGTCTCCGGATTTTGAAATTCACTCTGTTGAAATTTGGAGAGTGGGTCCTGAGCCTAAATCGGAAGAAGCGGAAGTAATTCGAATACTTTTTAACGTTTATAAATTTATTTCACAATATTTCTTGAACACAGAGAAACGACGGCAGCATTTTGGATAGCAATCCTGAAGCGGCTGCCTTATTAGAAATGATGGGCCGTAAGCAAGTGAGTAAAGGGTTAAGGGAAAAAAACGATAAAAACAAGAAATAATTTATTTAAAATATATAATTTTTATTTAACTTTTTGAATACATGAAATAGTAAAGGTTTGTAATAGGCATGTAAAACTTTACATTTCAAATATTTTATTTTTGTTATTGTTAATTTTTTATTAAAATGTGTAATTTTCAATTTTTTGGATAATTGTTGAATAAAAAATTCTCTGAATTTAATATGCAGAGGATTTGTTCTATACTCGTCGGCATGGATGATTTGTTCTGTTGTTATCTTGAATAAAGTAAATCTTAAACCGGAACTGCTGACAAGTTACAGTCGGTTCGTATGACGTGTTGCGGGTGAGATTTCAATAGTTATCGCAAATTCGTTTCGCACGAATATATCAATACCAACTGTTAATATGGCTTACCAATATCAACAACGAGCACCACCCCAAGGACCACCTCGAGTAGATCATCAGTTTTTATGGGATATATTCTCGCGGTAAATTTTAAGGATATTTATAAATGTGAAACTCTCTGATAACTTAAACCAAACTTTTTTTTCAAGAGTTGACGCCGATCGTAGTGGAGCGATTTCAGCCAAAGAACTTCAGGTAGCTCTTTCAAATGGTAAGAAGCAACTTTAACTCCGAAATAACAAACTGGAATGGCCTAAATTAAATGATATTAAATTCCTTAAGGCTCCTGGACACCTTTTAATCCGGAAACAGTGAGGCTTATGATTGGTAAACAGAACAGAATTTGATTAACAGTTTTATAAATTGTTTTTATTATATGTTTAGGGATGTTTGATCGAAATAACAGTGGTACCATAAATTTTGATGAATTTGGGGCATTGTGGAGGTACGTATCAGATTGGCAAGCATGTTTTGCAAGTTATGATCGAGACAATTCGGGAAATATTGATAAAACTGAATTACAGACTGCTCTGAGGTCATTTGGTAAGAGTTATTTTAGGGAAGGCATTTTACATTTTGTAATCTTTAAAACATTCTTAGGTTACAATTTATCAGAAGGCTTTTTCAACATGCTAATGAAAAAATTTGATAGGACAGGGAGAAATGTTGTTTTATTTGATGATTTCATTCAGTGTTGCGTTATATTACACGTAAGTGTACTTAACTTAACTTTGACTTTCCTTTAGCGTTTTTAACAAGTTTCTATTTACAGTTATTGACCCAGTCGTTCCGCCAATGTGATACAGATCAAGATGGTTGGATAAATGTTTCGTACGAACAGTTTTTGTCCATGGTTTTCAGTATCAAAATGTAACTTAACTGTATTTGAGAGGAATTAAAAAGGGTTTATTACGTTCATTCATATTATAACACGTTAATTTTATTTTATCATATGACTCACTAACCAATTCGTGACGCTTTGCAAGTGCCACGCCCCTTCAGTTACATTGGTACCTTGGAAAGTCGACACTAAGAATTTGTATTTTTATTAGCTGTTTTTTATAAAAAACTACCGTTTGTGAAAAGATGTGCATTTTCTAGGTGTGAAAATTTTATCGAAAAATATTTGTTTTTAACAGGTACTGCCATCTGCTGGTAATTGTGCGAAATGGAAATCGCAAACATGTGTAGTAAGGAAGCCCACCAATATACTACGCTTAACACATTTTTTCAAGCTTGTGCCAATGAAAACACTGATACTATTGAAAAACTCATTTCTGAAGGTTGGATTAAGTTTTTAAATATTATCGTTCAACTTTAATTTATTTTATTTTAGGATTTGATGTTAATTTGCATAACGAAGACGACTTAACAGCTTTACAAATAGCTTCAGCACAAGGTTCTGAAAACGTTGTTCGAGTTTTATTGTCACACGGTTCGTCATCTGATATGGAAAGTGCCTGTCCCCCGCTAGTACAAGCTGCAAGACATGGACACACATCAATTTTGTTGTGTTTGCTTCAATATAAAGCAAACCCAAATATTGAAACGAAATTAGGTGTTACTGCACTCACTGCAGCTGTACGAAGTGGGCATTTATCAGCTGTTCGATGCTTACTCGACAATGGTGCTAGGGTTAACGTTGTAAATTCATGTGAAGTTAGTCCTTTAATGATCGCTGCCCAATATGGATATGATTCCATTGTGAAAATGTTAGTAGACCGTGGTGCTGATGTGAACTTCAAATCACCATCTACAAGTAAGTTTAGTACTGAAAATGAAATTATACACATTTTTTAACTTTTAATTTTATTTTAGATTTCACACCGTTGATGTTTGCTGCTTTAAATGGACATAAAAGAACAGCCCAAATTCTGGTTGAAGCAGGTGCTGATGTGGATGCATTAAACGTATGTGAGAAAACTGCTCTGCATATTGCAATCTGCCGAGGAAAACGAGGTGTTAAAGGCTATTTGGACAAGAAAACAAATTTTAAATATAGATGTGAAGAGAGTATTGAGGGAACTATATTTGAGGCTATCAAAAATGGAAATACGCAAAGAGTAAAAGATTTGATTAGAGAGGATTTAAACTTCATTTATGCCAGGCAGGATGAAGATAGAGTAGCACCTCTTATGTATGCTGCAATACGTGGGAATTTGGAATGTATGAAATTGCTAATTGACGCTGGAAGCGATATAAATTTACAAGATGAATTAAATGGATGGACTGCCTTGATGCATGCTATAGCTCATGGGTAACTTGAATCAAAATTATATTGTAATTTGTAGTTATATATTTTATATTTTAGGAATAATGATGTTGTTAAATATTTGTTGGATTGTGATGCTAATGTGAATATTCCCGCAAATAATGGATGCATTGCTCTTTATTTGGCTACTTGCGTTGGTATTTAAATTAACCTGGAAGGCGATGTTTGAAAATTTCAACTTGACTTGAATTTTTTTAGATGACATTGATACAGCTAATATTCGTATTTTGGCTAATAAAACTTCGTTTTGCACATCAGGATTAAGTTGTCAGTCGTCAGAATCCCTCGTTTCTGATAAGAGAAATCTCAAGGTAAATAATGCACTTTGAATTTTTTGCCATTCTTATCAAGAATTTTGATTATTGTGTAGGATTGGTGGAATAGATTTTCCCATCGTTTTCGTAATCTTAAACTTGGGAAAACTTTAAGACCAACTGCAAATTCACAATCAGAAGAGTTTCAAACTGATATTTTACAAACTCCAAGAGCAAAATCAGCTTTTAAAACCCGTCGAAATAGACGTGATTCTGCAGTGAAATGGAAATCGGAAATGAATTTGGAACAAACTTCTCCAATAGATGCATCAATAAATATGGCAGGAGTAAAAACTAAATTTACCAATTACTTTTATTACCTGACCATGTTGATTTTTTTTATAGTTTATTCCACGATCAACGTTGCGTAGTGACAGAATCGAGTCCGTCATGCCACCCCTTGCTTTCGACGCATCTTTCTCTTTTCACAAAACTGGAATGCCACCAGGAAGAAAGATCCCTCGTAAATCGCCAGAAGAAATTGCTGTTTCAAATCTAAGCCGCTGTTTTTCAGTATTAACCAACGCACAATCTTTAATTAGCTCTAACGAAAAGAGGAAAACGGTAATAAACGAAAGAAAATTTCGTACAAGTTATTTTGTGACATTAAAAATATTTGCAGGAAGACAATTTTGCTAAGCAAATTTTCAACGCTTCTACCTCATCTGCAGGTACGACATTGACTACTACTGCAAGCAATTATCAAATATATAATTCTATTTTTCATCCCAATTTATTGTAGATAAACTTCATTTAATTTTAGAGCACTTTTCCCTTCAAGAGTTTAAGCAAGTTTTTACAGATGAAGAGGTAAAAGTTTTAATTAGCTTTTCACGTAAGTAATTTTATTATTCTATCCAGATTGATCTTGAAGCCTTTTTATGCCTTGATGATAATGATTTCTTAGCCCTGGGTGTAACCGATGAAAATGCTCGGTTGAAATTATTATCTGTAATTACAGACATGAAAGTAAAGATTGAAATAAGATAATTATTAATTGACCTTTATCCTAAAAAAATTATTTATTGATATATAAATATAAAATTGTTACTCAGTAAGCAATTCCCGAGTGACATGTTGCGCAATATCTTGCATTGCTACCCATGTTTCTTCACCAGTTGGAAAAATTTGATTTTTCGGAAGCAGAAATCCATGATCTCCCTTGTCCCTCAATTCTACAATGAATGCATATTTAACACCAAGTACTTCAGAGAACCAATCAACCGATGTGCCAGATGCTGGGTCTTTAAAACAAGATTAAATTTTGATAAGAATCTTGCAGAACATTTTCATATACTTACACATGAGCAAAGCTCCTGGCCCATACGTGTACTCAACTTGATTAACCTTTTTGGCCAGTGCTAAAGCCCGAACTAACATGTGTTCCTAGCACAAAAATCAAGTGAATCAGTTAAAAACTTTTCTTTTAATATGAAACTTACTAATTTTGGATAATGTGAGGGGTACCCAAATTTATAAATGTAAGGCGTAACCCACACTTGACTGAAGCTATGCAGAGAAAACGTCATTTTAAGCCGATCACCTAATGAACTTGCAAATTTCATTATAGCAGATGTTTCTGGTTCAGAGAAGGGTGAAGAACCGGCATAAATTTCGGAGCATGGATGTTTGAATTTTGCAGTTTTAAAACCTAGATAGTAAAAACAATGTGTTAAGTTTGTTAGCATATTGCAATTACGACTTTTGTACCAATATCGAAATTGCGGTTTAAGTCAACACCAAAACATAGAAGTCGACCATTAGGTTTTCTACTTTTTCTCCACATACGATCCTTTTAAATATATTTCAACAAGTCGGTTTCAAATTAAGAAATTAGGATAATTCAAGTGAATTACCTTGGCCCAAGTGTAAACATAACCATCAGGGTTGAGAACTGGAATGAAATACCAGTCAAAAGCTTCTCTTAAATTAGCAATTGCTGTATCATTTGTTGACAGTAACTGCATTTGAAATGGAATTTAATTTATTGACTTTTTGTCTCTCTAGTTTAATTTACTTTTTTAATTAAATACAAAGATGTAGCTGGAGCGATCCATTCTCTTGCATGTATACCGGCATCTATTAAAACAGCTGGTTTAGGTTTTCTTGCAGTATTTGGTGATCCAATCTAGTTGCAGAAAAAAAATAATTAACTGTACAAATTAATATAATCTCAGCCAGTGTGGTGGGCAGAACTTATGAAATCTGTGAGTTAAATATCTTTTTCTTTTCTAATCAAATTTGAAAGTGATAAAATTTTATCAGAGTTCTAAACTTTCAAACTGGCTAAATACATTCAATTTAAATAAACTACCAACATGAAATAATTTAATATCTCGTCCTTCAAATGATTTCCCAATTACATTCAAATTAGTGATATCTGGATACTGTCCTTGTAACAATTCTAAAAACATATTTATCTAAAATAACAAAAACATTTTGGTTAGTGCCAAAAAAAAAGTAATGCGCAAGAGGCAACGACCTCATCCAAGGTGTGGTATTGACCAAGGTCAAATGCTTCTGCTCCCATCACACGAAACAACATTTGAGGGTAATTTTCTTCTTTCTCCGCATCAATTTTCTTCTGCAGATCATTTATTTTAACTGCGAAAGGTATCATTCTATCTTTTAACTCTCTCTGAAATTTGATTAAAGCCTCTGGGCTTATTTGCACCAAAACGTTTTTCCAAGTTTTATGCGGCTGAGACCAAAATTTGATCTGCAAAGCAATTTGAGTAGTGAACGGAAATATATTGCAAAACGATATAACAATTTACGTAATCAGTGTCGTTTTCCAATTTCGTTAAAAACTGCAAATGAGATTCTGTTTGTGGCATGACATCGTACACTTGATGCCTTAAAACAGAAGAAATACAACACCAATGCTATTATGATACAATTTTTCTTACCCTTTATAAGAAACAACCGAATCATCTGAAATAGAAAGATCTTCAGTCTTTGCAGAAATAAAGCAGAGAAAAATTAATTGCAATTTGAGCATCATTGCGTTCCAACTTTGCATCTGTGAATTCCCTGCAGCGGAGATCAGGTTTTGAATCCCGATGCAGCAAAAAGTGAAAGCTATGCCCCCAAGAAAAATGAAATTTTTGAACATAGAATAAATTAAAAGGGTCATCATTGAATGCAACTGCAATAAATAAACCTAGACAATGAACTTTATTTTTTTCTCAAGAGAATGCACAACTAGTTTTGAATTTTATTTTAGAGGAATCGGCGAGTTATATACAGTATAAACAATTTTATTTTATTGCAAATATAAACTTTCTCAAAGTCATGACCTTCATGCCAACATTCAAATAAAATATCTTTAGTTCCTGATTAGACCACCAGAGGACGTTCGTAGATGTTATTACGTCAGGCAGTGAATGATTAGGCATGTTCGCTAGTTAAGTTTTTCTAAATTTAACAGTAATTTTTTTCTTCTCGTCGGAACCGGAGCCAAAATATGACTGAGGTTATCCAGGCGGAAGACGTGTAAGTACTAATTCCATCGCAAATAGACACTGTCATTTCGCTGCGTACTTGCCGAAAATTTTTTAAAAATTCGGTGCAAAATAAGTAAACAAACACCCACAAGATGCCCAATCCGGGAAGTTCGCTGAGAGTATTTAATTTAGCTAATCAGTTGCCGATCCAGAAAAACAGGTGACAATGTTTGAGAGGGTGACAAATGAGATAAAACAGTCTTCCGTTCATGATAATTTCTTTTGTGTGGCTATGACGTAGCGTTTTATCAAGTTAAAGATCCGCTTTGTAACGACCTCAATTTAACAGTCCTACCTCCTGACCAAAATATTTAATTTATTCTGTGGAACCAAACTATAATGCGCACCGAATTTCGTTACTCTAAGAAAGGCGAATTGTTATTAGCGAGTCCCCGTCGTATCTCAGTGATTCGGCCAGCTGCGGGAAAAGTAGTTTTACGGCCGTGGTGGTCGGTTGTGGAATGGTTCGTGACTTTAGCGAGTAAGGTCATTAACACTGTGATATTATTCTTATTTGCCCGCTTATTGTAAGCAATTTATTAAGTAATACGAGAATTAATGAAACTGATTTTGATGTATTTATATTTCAGTGGTTGGTTTGGTGGCTGGTTACGCTGGTGTCCAACATCAATGACAGCCTTACAAAACGCAGAAAGAAGGCTGTTATCGTGTAAGGAAATGATGAAATTTAAATTGCAATATGAATGTGTCTTTAATTTTATAATGCTGTAATCGTGACATGCAATAATTTTATCTTATGTAAATCATCTGTAAACAAAAAAGTAAGAATGCGTATCGTACCACACAACTACGTATTACGCAATCATTCTTTTATTTAAAATAGATGATCTAAGTTTTATATGATACATTCAACAAAAATGTTATCTAAATTCCTTGATGGTATCGCTTATATTTTTAATACCTAGAATTGAATTTACTCATGATGTAAACAATTTTATTCACATTTCAGACTTGAAATCTGCGTATTCAGGGCAATATGTTGACATAGGAAACAGAATAGACAATAAAGATAATAAAGTATGGACAGTTTCCATGAATGAGAAGTCCGATAATACCCCATTAGTGCTCGTACATGGATTTGGAGCAGGAGTTGGTTTATGGGTTCTGAACTTGGATCATTTGGCAAAAAACCGACCGGTTTATGCCTTTGATTTGCTTGGTTTTGGAAGAAGCTCAAGGCCCCGTTTTTGCTCTGATGCTCAAGAAGCAGAAGCTCAATTGGTTGATTCTATTGAAGATTGGCGCAAGGAGATGAAGTTGGAGAAGTTTATTATGCTTGGCCATAGCATGGGTGGATTTTTGGCGTCTGCTTATTCCTTACGATACCCGGATAGAGTTAAACAGCTGATATTAGCCGATCCCTGGGGATTTCCTGAATCTCCGAAAAATCAAAATCAACCACGGCAGTTGCCACTGTGGGTAAAAGCTGTCGTAACGATACTGCAACCGTTCAACCCATTAGCGGCTGTTAGAGTAGCAGGTCCATGGGGTAAAATTTAAAAATTATTGCTATAAGTAAAGGTTACTAATTAAAAAATTTTCATCTAGGGCCGCGTTTAATAGAGAAATTACGGCCGGATTTACGACAGAAATTTTCTGTTGTAACTGATGACGGCAGTGATATTGTATCGAATTATATCTACCACTGTAATGCTCAAAAACCGAGGTAAGCAAAACTTTTCATCTGAAAACAAGAAAATGTATATATTTTGAACTTTATTATTAGTGGTGAATCCGCCTTCAAAGTTATGACTGAGAGTTTTGGATGGGCTAAAAGACCGATGATTAACAGAATTGGAAATTTACGCGCTGATGTGCCCCTGTCTATAATTTATGGGTCAAGGTCATGGATTGACCGACAACCTGGTTACATAATCAAACAGGAAAGACCTGAAGAAGCTAATGTCAGCATACATGTACGATACATTTAAATATATAAAAAATAATTCAAATTATTGCAAAATTTATATCAATTTTTCCAGATTATTTCGGGTGCTGGGCACCACGTTTATGCGGATCAAGCAGAAGTATTTAACACTTTAGTATCTAGTATATGCAACGACGCTGACGGTATTCGAAAACTCGATTCTGAAAAGTTTATTCCCGATGTAGTGGAAGAAGAATCACTACCAGAAAAAAGTTCAAACGCAGCTGTCAGATCTACGATACCGAGGTTTTAATCTTAAAAATGAACAATGATAAAGTAATATAATACCTGATATTAATTTTTCTCTACTGCGACGTTTTTAAAATACTCAAGAAGTATATCGTTTCACGGGGAATTGGGCATGTTATTAGTTATTTCATAATACTATAGTATGTTGTAACATTTGAGTGCATTTTTTTAATCTTATCTTTTATTATTTACTATCAGCTGGTCTGACTTCAAGATAAGGAGTCGAGAGCTTCTTTTGCAAGAAGATTCACTTTTCACTTTTCACGTTCTAAGTTTCCTGAAATTTTATTTTGAGACTCTAAGCTGTTTTTAAAAGTAAATCGTGCAAGAAAGAAAAATTTTTAACAAAAAATAATATATTGGTGAATTGTTAAAGAAGTTTATATGCGATCAGTGATGTTTTGTACACAAATAAAATTAAATAAATAAAATTCAGAAGTAAGAAACTGTATATTGTCACATTTGCCAGATGGCATTTTATGAACAATTGAGATGTCATTTGCGTTTTGGGTATTGTTTTAAGCTTCAATTGCTGCATCTACTGTCATCTTATTATTTACATTCTTGTAGGTACATTCGTCTGAAGACCACTGACGTGAAAAATCATTAACAGAGATCATTGACACCGTGACCCATCTTTTTTATTTTTGGGAGGGGTCTGGAATAGTTTTTTAAACGTTGTCTCTTGCATCAGACACCACAACTCTTTCAAGACGAAGGTATGTTTTTTTCTCACCTTCATTTATCTTTACCGTCTTTTTTTTTCTTTGTTACCTGAGTTTGTTGTTTCATTTGCATGTAGTACCATGAGCGTACATTTTCAAAATTCATAATTTTAAAAGTAATAACCAATTATAATATACTTTTATGTTAAATTTTTTCAAACCAATTTGAATTCACTTGGTTTTGATTTACATGTTAGCTGCTTGAAAGTTATGTTAAATGGCAGTTATATTATTGAGGTTAAGAGATCAGAATAAATGTTTATAGTTCTGAAGGCTTTTTGAGTCAAATCATCGTAAAATTATTATAGTAGTAAGTGGGTCTTAACCAAAAGTAAATACAATTGGAAAGTTACAAATCGAATGAGATCAAGCCATCAAACTTTTTAAGCGTGTTATTCTATATTTTGAGTATTTCATGCGTAAAATTTTATTTTTCGTGAAATATTTTTAAGGTTAAGGTTACGTGTTTTTGCTGCATGGTATTGAGTTAATGCGGTGAAGTTTACAATTTTAAGTTTACTGCCCCCTCTGACCTTATCATTTTTATAGAGACATTCGCAGTATGACCTAATTCACCCATATGAAACTAAGAAGAATGCTTACTTTTATTCTTAAAATTTGTATACTTTTCAGGGAATAGTAAGATGTTTCTTTTTCAATTGACAACTGGAGTGTTGCTCTGTTTGTTTTTAACACCAGCTAATTGTGAACTTGACATTGACGGTAAATTAATATATCTAATTTTTAACCAAATAATTACATTAACCATTTTCTAATTGCAGACGACCATGAAACAAAAAACCGTACCCCGGTGTACATCATAGCAAACATGGCAAACACCATTAGTGAGGCGGAAACGTTTATGGCAGATGGTGCTAATGGATTGCAAATAGACGTGAAATTTTCTCCAACCGGTATTCCGAAATCCACTCATCATGGGCTGCCTTGTTACTGTCGTCGAGACTGCTCGAAAACGGAAAATTTTAAAGATTACTTAGAATTTCTTCGACGCGCTACAACTCCAGGTTTGGTTGGGTATCCTCAGAGAAAAAAAAATAAAGCTTGATTGAACTTTATTCTTTTTTAAAGGAACAAAAAAATATAACAAAGAATTAAGTATAATATTCATGAATCTTAAAATCCGTGGCCTGAATCGAGGAGTTTTATTCACCGCAGGAGAAAAATTTGCTGATGACATAATCAATTTTCTCTATGCTCGAGGTAAACTTTGTGAAAGCAATTAATTTTATCTGCTTATTTATATATGAGAGTGTAATAAACAGGAAAAGCGGCCAGCCGTGCTTGGATTATTTTAGGATTACCAGACGTACGGTCACTCGCTTTTGTTAGAGGGTTCAGAAATGCTTTTGAGGACGCTAATATGAAATGGTATTTGGAAAGATTTGGTAGGACCCCCATTTTTTTGACATCCCTCAGAAGAACATTTTTTTTAAAGAAATTCCTTTGTGATAAATAGGTTACAGTGTGTCACGTTTCTCCCGGCCTGATGCTTTGAAAGCAGCCCTCGCTGCTGCTGGGGTTACAGGTCATGTTTGGGTTGGCACAGGCAGTCCCATTTGCAACAGACGCACAACTCCCCAGAGAGTAATACGGTTAGCTAATGAACGGGAAATTATTAATAGATTTGGGAACAATTTTGTCGATAAAGTTTATTCATACACGATTGATCTCCCAACCAACATAAGAGAGAGTTTGAGGTGAATGTCTAATTACAACATTTCTTAAAGTTATAACTTCAAGTTTATAATTTTTAATTTAGATTGGGAATTGATGCTGTAATTACCAACAAACCCAATCAGCTTAAAATCATTTTAAAAGAAGCGGAGTTTGAACCTTCAATGCGATTGGCTGATTCAGGTGACGTGCCATGGCGCTGGCCGGTTAAGAGTCGTAGTAGTAAAAAAAAAGCGTCTATGGAGACGCAGTATAGTCTTGCATTAGATGAAATCGACAAAGAACTTGAAAAACTCAATGCTCCTGCTGAAGAAGACCCAGAAAATGATGAGAAAGATGTTTTAGAAAAGTTATTTTCTAAACGAATGGATAAAGATAAGGAGGCAGAGAATGATAAAAGTGAAGATACAATTTTTCAGAGATTGTTTAAGAGAGTTGAAAAGTTTCTTCTTGGTATAAGCTTATAGTTAAGATACATACATGTTTTTAATTACAGATTTTATTATTTTTGTTACACAAAATATATTTTTTTAACGTGAAAATATTTTTTTTTACAATGAATGAAGTTGTTTGAATAAAATTATACATTATTCTAAACTTGATGGTCTTTTACAAATGATGCAAGCAAATAAGTTTGAGGTAATTATATTGTGGACTGTAAAATGCTGCGTTTACAATCTATTTTTTAAACTTAGCATTGGCCCAAGAATCTAATGACCTAATAAAATAAAAATTACCATAGTTAAGTTTTAAAAAAAGAAAACGTTATACTCACTCTCTGCATTTAATCCACTCTTTACAGGACGGCGGATTATATCCAACAGATGATCTACATGCTTGAAAACTTTTCAGGCATTGTGCCGAATCGGTCGCCGCACTTGCAGTGAAACTATTTAAACGGGTCACCAAGCAAACGACCAAGAGTACTGCCCAGATTTTCATATCTATAAAACCAAAACAAGAAAATAAAAAAAATCAAGTCTGAATGAGATAAGTCAATAAGGCAACATCACCCCGTGTGTTTGCTTTACCAAACATATTCTTTTACAAACTTTCTCCAGATTTTGTTCCTAATGTCAGACCTACTTTCCCACTCGCTATGAGATCCGGGTGGATATTTGGGAAATGAGTCCTCGAGCATATACAATGTCTAACTTGTACCGGTGATAGCATCATTAACCCCAGGGAGCTCTCAGCGGAAGACTTAGAGGTGAAATTGAAACGCCCTTCCATTGACTTGCAAATAGGTCAGGTATCAAAAAGCATTGGTTCGATGGTTCATTTATTTGAAAAAAGTCAAACTGTAAGGGTGGGAGAATGTAAGACATGCACATCTTACGAGTCGGACCGGTTCATTTCACTTCCGATTTACATGTCGCCCAGATGAGGCAGAAAAAATGGTGTTAACGCACTCATTACTAAGGGTTTATTGCATACAAAAAATGGTATGCATGCTTATAAGCAAACTTTCTCACTTCCGTTTGATTAACTTAACCCAGTTTACTCTGATTTATCAGATTCTCTTCCGTTAGTGCAGTGGCCACTGACCCGTTAACCTTGAGACGCCCATAGCCAGAAGCTACAAAATTCTGTAGAAGAAGCCATCTTACACATTTCTAAACCGGATGCGGGAAAATTAGGCTTTGACGCACCCAAAGGCAAATAAGAACCATTCCGAAGCATTAATTGTAGTTCCTTAGTTTACTTACCCTAAGATTTTATTTGTTTTTTAATGGGGTTACCTCAAGGAATTCTGATTTTTTGAACTAAATTTTTATATCTCCTGTCCTCTTGCCAAAGATATCCTTGACATTATGACACGTTTAACGTGTTATTAAGTGTAGGAAATAAACGTAAGACCTATCTAATTACTTATGACTAATTTTTTTATTTTATCTTTATTGGTTACTTCACTTTTTATGTTGATCTGAACCAAAAGGAAATTGGAATTTGAGAAAACTAAAATCCCTCATTCACCTTCTTTATCTCCTTTAGTAATCGTTGCGTTAAATTGCTGCTTAAGTGACGTCATAAATTCAATCCAATGGAACCTAAAGAAGCGAGCAACGGCCAGTTCAGGTAAATCCAGAGGTGACCCACATCAGTGGGGCCTTGACTGCCAAACAGGGGACACAGACATTGCCGAGGCCATTTGTTGAACTCGTTGGATAACAAAGTATGGATGTCGTCGTCTTTAGAAGAGTTGAAAACTGCATATTTAAAGAATTCTCATCTTATAATAAGTGAAGGTAGAGGAATTTTTATTTAAAACGTTTTTAGAATTTCCCACGAGTATTATATACCTGAGAATACATCCTAAAATAAGTAATACTTAACTTTGATAATGACATATTAACACGATACAAAATTGTCGATTTATATATAATATATTTTGCTCCCTATTGTATAAATTTTGTCAATGAATTTTTCATTGTTAGTGACTCTCATGCATTTTAAAAAATATTAATTGGAATTTTTTATTTATACGGTAAATAATTTGCATACAACCACATGTATTTGGTTAATGAAGGGTTGAACACTTCCTTTGGATATTATTGTGTAATTAAAGGTGTCCATTTCATTCTCAGAACTGAAGTTCATAATCTAGTTCATGAATCTAGTTTGCATAGCTATAATTTAATATACATCGACAATATTTTTTCCCTACCTTTAAATACTATATTTTTGTTCCATTAGACAAAATTGGGAAGAAACTTTAGGTAAAAAAGTTTCAGTTGCGTGTCAAGAGCAACTTTGATGTTAGGTATTAACCTTTTAAAAATTCATATCCGATACATGCAAAGTCAAACCCTTTAAAATAACTGGTAGTCATCATAATGTAGGTTGACTCTACTTGTGGATTGCGTATTAATGAATGTTCCAATGAACTTAACACATTTCATTTTAAAAAAGTTTATGCTTTACCAAGCGTGACTAACATTTTAAACTACTGTTCATTTTTATGAAAAATATAAAATTATGGTGACTTACCATGTTCTAATTAAAAGTACACTTTTTAAAGTTTTTATTCATCTTCGTCATACACGAGGGATTACTTCAGAGTTTTAATTAAAAATCTTATATGGCTAAAAACCCAATTACTACAAAGTTGTAAACAATAATTTTGTTATTTATTTTGAACTGTTTAAGATTACATCCAACCGTGTGTGGGCCACGGATGATTGCACCCTTTAATCCCCGCCCTGAGAAAACAGTTGCTAAGTTGATGAAAGACTAGTGCCTACTGAGTCACCGAACCAGTAAAATACATTTAATGAAAACTGCACGTACTATTCTTTAACTAGAAAATTGCCCATCCAAAAAAAGTTTTACCATAACGAATTTTTTGTGATGAGTTTTTGTAATGATGATTTGACAAAAATCAATTTGCCATGAACTCTAATTGAATTTAAGTAATTCCCTTTTCGTGTCAAATTTTTTTTTTTATTCGTCCATATCATCATTAATATTGTCTGAATATTTTGGTAGAATCTAAGTGCAATTTGATTAGTAATTTGACCCACTAACCGTGTGTTGGTCGCCTTTTGCATTTTTTAAGAGTAGTAAGACCATTTAAAAAAAAATAAATTTTACTGAAAAATGTTAAGCTGTAAGGATGTAGATGATTTTCTTTAACAGGGATTGTAATTTTTACGGCTAATTTTTTTAAATACTTTAACAACGTGAATTTTTCAGTTGTTTATCCGGCCCAGGATGACGTGGTTTCTGATGATCCATGAAAGATGAAGACAACCTTTTTAGGCTTACTTGTCCTAATTCAATTGATTTTGCAACCAACTAAAAATGCAGCAGATGGTAAATGCCATTAGTTAGAATTTACTATTTTTCAGAAGATAATTTTGCCCTTCTTTCAGTATTGTCGCACAACAGAGCTCGGACATTTTACATCATTGGTCACATGGCGAACGAAATTACTCAGGTGGAAAAACATTTGGCCGATGGTGCTAATGCTTTGGAAATCGACGTGCAATTTTCTGCTGGTGGACGTCCAATTAGAACAAATCACGGTTTCCCCTGTTGTTTCCTTAACTGCTTCATGTCCGACGTGTTTAACTACATGTTGCAATATTTAAGAGATTTGTCTACTCCAGAGCATCCTACTTATACGCAGCAACTAGCTTTAATTAAAATGGATCTGCGGGTTAGATCTTTTTCCAATGATATGCTTTATGTTGCTGGAGAAAGATTAGCTGAAGCGTTGATGGTTTATTTATTTGATGGAGGTAAATTCATTCAAAGTTAGATTTATAGAAGCTTATTTATTTGACTTTTTTAAAGGCTTTTCTGGAAGTAATATTTGGGTTCTTCTGTCGGTGCCATCTCCAGAACAAGTAATTTTATTTCAAGGGCTGCGAGATGCATTTCGTCGATACCAGATGGCAGGCCTGCTGGACAAGATTGGTAAACAAACAAAGTTTATTGCGCGCTCTGCTTTTTATCTCATTAATTAAATCGAATCTTTGTTTAGGTTACACAATTGGTGATAATTCAGATTTGCTCACTATTTTAAGAAGCTTAGATCATTTGGGCATAACTGATCATATTTGGATTGGAGATGGGAGTTCAAGATGTCTTGGTGGACTGCGATCGCGTGATAGACTGGAACGAATAATAGAGGAAAGAGATATTGGTGAAGGCCATTTTGACAGCATTTATCATTATACTGTTGATGATTCTTTACCAATGAGAAATTCGTTGAGGTAAGGAGATTATTTTTTATGTGAAATAGAACATTTTTTTTATCGTACTATGTTTTTTTAGACTTGGGATTGATGCACTGGTAACAAACAGACCCGATCGCCTATTGGAAATATTAAGTGAAGACGAATTTTATGGTCGATTTCGTTTAGCCACAGCAGATGATAGACCTTGGGATAAAGTCATAGATCCTGAATTTCCTATCCTAACAGCAAGTGATAACATTGACGATACTTCTGCAGGTGAACAAGGTTCATCTTCTCTTGTGCTGGAGCCAACTAATTTGGAGTCTCTAAGTTTAGGCGAAGATGGATTAGAAACCAGGGATTGCAAATCAACTAAAAATGGTGCAACATCTACCAACACAGAAAAGGAGACAGATATTTCTGAAACAACAACTGCAAAGATAGATGAAGAAGACCTTCTATCCAAACTACTAGAAACTGATATCTTATCTGAAACTCCATCAAATAAATCTGAAAGGTCTCTACATAAATTAACATCTAGATCTTCAGAAATCGAGCAAATTGTGTCCAAAATAGCTGAAAACAAAGAAACAAAGTTAACTTCAGACTTAGTTGATCTAATATCGAAATTAAGTGCAACTCCAGCAACTCCAACAATACCAATTAGTGCATTAGAAACTATATTAAATTTACGAACAGCTACCCAGACTCCAACCATACCTGTTAGTGCTCTGCATGCATTATTGCCTTCCTATTCTTCATCTAACAATAATATACTGAGGATACTTGGAGGTGTAAGTGCTCCTGAGCCCCGTATATCTCAAGATGCACTTCGTGTTTTTTTAAATTTATATGCAACAACACCGTCTCCAGGAATTCCTTTACATATTGCCCATGAATTTTTAGGATTACTTGCACCCACAACTCCACCTACTCCTAATTTAGATTTGCTCAAAATATTAACTGGAACTGGTTCTGAAGTTTCATTTGGTAATAACAATGCAGTATTGATTGAGGTTATTAAAATATTGGCTAAAGCTAATGCGGAGAAATCTAGTGGAAGTGAAAAAGACACACTGCCAGAAGTAGACATGGTGGAAGATGAACAAACCTCAAAAAAAAAATCTTCAGGGAGTGAAAAAGGGAAACTCACTGGTAAAGAAGAGGACAATGATGACAAAGCTAAAGATTCAACAGAGAATTTACTTAAAGATGTACCTGAGCTTGACGATATTGAAACGACAACAGAAAAAACAAAATCCATAAATACTGCAGAAAACCTGACTAGAAATTTCCCTATTGAAGGGGGCCCTCCTATACCTCCATTTCCTGGGACAACTGTAATCGCCACGGTTGGTCCTGGAGGTATCCACTGGAAACTTGTAGAGAAGCCCAACCCAATCGGTAGTCCTTTCGGACCATCGCATCCATTTCCATTTCCTGAACAAAATTTTTTTAATAACAGACCATCAGCTTTTGGCAATGGAGTCTTTCGACCTCTTGGTGTCCCCCCTGGACTTCTCCCTTCAAATTTTCCTTATTTAAACATACCTGCCGGACGTCCAAATGGCTACAAACGTCCAATATTTCAAGCCTCCTTGCCAAGCAAAATAACCATCCATAATCCAATCAATATCCACAAACCGCCGTCGTATCCTGTACGATCAGTTGGCCATCAAATTCGTCTTCCTAATAGAATTAATATTCATTTACCTGTTTCCTCTTCCCCGCAAAACTCATATTCACAAAAACCATACACACACGTAAGAAATACAACCCCTTATCCAATAGCAATCGGCTATCAGCAAACTGATCAGCATGTCTATCACCAAACTGAACAGCATGTCCATCACAAACCAACTAGACCTGATAAGCCTAATATCCTATTTCCTGCTATTAAACCTCCAGTAGTGCCTGGAATTCATCATTCACAGTTGAAACCCTCTGGTAATCCATTCCCACAGAGACCCTTTTTCCCACCACAATCAATACCAGCAGATGATGGTCTTTTTGATGGTTCAAATGAAGCTGTCTTTGTACCACAGGAACCTGTATTTGAGGAACCACCTGTCTTTTTTGACACCATTCACAGCCTTGAGGACTTTTTAAAATCAAGTAATATTAGTAAGCAAATCCCTAAAGATTTGTTCTCCTCTGTTCAAGGTGTGAGAGAAACAAATATATCAACTTCAGTGAACGTTTTGAATAAAGGAAATTTGACAGAAGAATTTAGTTCGGAGATTGCATTAGAGAATTTCAAGGAAATAACAGATATTGGAGGCAGACAAGCTACTACAACTACTGTAAAGCCGATAGAAGATCCCTCATTTGGTGACATTGTGGAGGAATTTGATTTGAAAGAAAGTTCCAAAGGGACACCAACGTCTGACCCATTCGAAGAGTTAATGTCAGCGTTTGAAAAACTTAAAAATGATGAAGAAGCTGTTCAGAGGTTTTTGAAAAGAGTGAATTTAACATCACCAACAAGTAAACAAGATATAAAATCAATTACAAACGTTGAAAGCAGTGAACCCAATATATCAACTTTAATACCAGGAAAATCTAGTCTTACTCAAATATTTAACATGCCACCCACAGCAGGTCTTGGTTGGAATGGTCAAGATATAGATCAAATTAAACTCCAAGCACTTTTGGCTAAAGATAAACAGTCCAAACAACAGTTGGATGTTGTTGTTATAGAGAATTCACCTTTAATTTTTGTCCCTCCAGACACTGTAACAAAATGGCCAGACCCTGATGGCCATACAACAATTCAAAAACGAGAAACAACACCTCCACCTGATGAAGAGGATTATATGGATTATATTGACTTGGCCTCTCCAATAATTCATAGAAGACCAGATACTATTACAAAGAGACCTCTCAGGAGACCTTTACAACGGCCAATTACGATTTCCAAGCCATCTGAAGGACTAAAGAAAAATGAAGAGGAAACACCAGGTAAAAACTCGGAGCTAAAGAACGGGGAATTAGAGATTATTATCCCTTCAGAGTTGTTTACTCAGAAGTCAACTCCAGTCAAAGAAAACAAGGAAATGATTAATGACAATTTTCAAAAAGAAAAGCCAAATGAAGATTTAGAAGAAATAGAAAAAGTTACTCTCCTTCAAGAAAACAAAAAGGGCACGGAGAATGTTGGGACTGTTAGACACAAGACAAACAAGACAGATGAAATGGAGTTTATAGCAGCGCCAGCTAATAAAGAAACAAATAACACAGACGTTGTGAAGTCAGTGGAACGTGAAGTACTAGAGAGAGCAGAGAGGGTCGCTTCAACTCGCAAAGTCGATTTTATCGTAAAAGAAAAAACAGAACTTGTTAACGCTACAACCGAACGTGTCCAAGGTAATTCAAAATTCCAAGCCCAATCAGAAGTGAAGAGTGAAACCAATCAAGCGGGAATACCAAACAGTCAGAGAGTCGTGTTTCCTTGGGATTCATTTGAAAAACAAAAAAGTTCTCATGAGGAATCATTTAAACAACCCACACAACATTTAAATGTCAATGTGTTTGTTGTTACTTCTTCACCGCCACATCAAATTCCTGAAATTGGATACGTTAAATCTTTTAAATCTACACAGCTTCCTTCAACAACAACAATACCAAGTCAGAGGAGATTCAGCGGGGTATCTCTGAGACATCCAAATGTTCCTTTAATTCCCATCATTTCAGCAAATCCAACAACTCCCTATCCTAGACGAGTCTTTCAAAGGCTCACTACGAAAAGGCCAAATGTCAGTGTACACTATAGAGGGAGTGGTAGTCCCTCTGAAAAATTGGATGGCGATGTCGCGACAACGGCTTTTCCTTTACTGCAAAGCAATTTGAAGGCCCAACTACATCAACTACAGGCAGAAAGGGAACAAAGGAATTCCCAGAGGAGGCATCTGAAGACAATCTCTTCCCAACTGTCAGACTTAAGTAAAAGCAAAAACTCTTTTGCGTTTGTTAGCAATGAAACCAAGACGCCACAAGCATTTAATGTAAGAGAAAATAATTTCTTCACCGAGAATTCAAATCCCAAATTGCATTTACGTCAATCAGCTGTTAATTTAGAGGAACGTTCCCAAAAATTAAACGCGACTTTCTTACCCAGAATTCATTCACGAGACTTAGCTGTGAGAAAAAAAATTATGGCTGCGTCTGGCAAGCAAATTAAAGTCTGAATAATGGCAGTATTTAATTATGTATTAAATTTGTAGAATAATTGTTTTAACTAAACTTGTATATATGTATGATCTGGAATCATAATCCTTTACAAAAATATAATGTGTACTCTTAACTGGATTTAATAAAGTTTCATAGTTTTTTTATTACAAGTTTTTCAAAAGTGGTGTCACTTAACATAATATTTTAATGCGTCTTAAGAGTGTAAAAGGTTTAATGACACGCAAGGACTGCTTTACGTCAGTACACTAATCAAATATTTATATGTAATGTTGTTGTCACCCCCTAGAGGGCGCTTTTATCTAAGGTTTTATTGGATAGCTACGGTACAAAGCATTTTATATATTTACGAGTTCAATAGCATAATTGCCCATGGGCAAAAGCGGAACTTGTTTGCATGTTTATGGAAATGAAGTTGGAAATGTTCGTGCTCATATTTATTTTTTATGAGTTATTAATAATTAAAAGTAAATGTTTTATTAAGGTCCAAGTTTTAAGTTATTGTCAACAATGTTACCGTCGTGTAGTAAGTTTCTTTTTTGAGCTGTATTTAGTACAGGGTCACTAACAAAAAATGATTTATGAGCTAAAATAAAACTATTAAAAATAGCATTAGCTCATCAAACTAAAAATTAACCTCGTTTTTTTTTTTTATAGTAATGTTTCATTTCAAAGTTTAAATTATATCATTCGAGTTGTATTAGAAATTTTCACGTTTCAACGATGGGGTCATTTTTTATCATTTTTTCAATACGCTGTTTCTCCCCAGA
>JAQGAS010000769.1:0-34266 GCA_034686365.1 Pachymerium ferrugineum | reverse complement strand
CCTAAAGAAGAAGAGAAACCTGAAGAAGTTGCTGAAAGTGTTACGTTAAAGAAACCTAAAAAGAAACCAGATGAGGAGGCTACACTCAAAATCGACCAAAAGAAACCTCAAGAAGTAGAGGAGGCGTCCACTGAAGTGACGATCAAGAAGAAAGTGGTCAAGGAAAAGCCAGAAGAGGAGGAAGGACCTGAGACAACATTGACCATAAAGAAGAAAAAGGAAGAAACTAAAGTTGTTGAAGAGGCAGCTGAAGTAAAAACTATCAAAAAGAAGGTCGTCAAAGAGGAAAGTCCTGAGAAGAAACCTGAAGACACGGAAGCAGAATTTGAAATTAAACGAAAACCGGAAGAAGAGGAAGAGGCTGGGTTGACAATTAAAAGGGAGAGAAAAGAAGTAACAACTGAAGAATTCTTTGGAGAGACGACTATTAAGAAGAAAGTAATCAAGACTGATGAAGATGAGGGCCCTGAAGCTACCGTCACTTTATCTAGAAAGAAAGTTGTAAAGCCTGAAGAGAAAGAAGACGTGTATGAAGAAGTTGTTATTAAGAAGCCGAAAAAACTAGAGGATGTTGAAGCTGAGGAAACTGTAGTGTTGAAACGAAAACCAGAAGATGAAACTAAGACTGAAGAATTGAGTGCTGAGGTTACAATTAAAAAGAAAGTGGTAAAGGATGAAAAGAAACCTGAAGAAAAGCCAGAGGATGTTGAGGAATCATTTCAGATTACAGTTAAAAAACCGAAAAAGCCAGAAGATACTGAACCAGAGGAGTCTCTCACTTTGAAGGCAACTGAGAGAATATCGACAGGTTGGAAAATAAAAACCAAATATGTTTACTCACTGCTCGAGTTACATAAAAAATGCAGAATGTTTACTTACAATTATACAAACTAAACTAAAAATAATACCAAAAGAGTGAAATAAATAATAAGTACAAAATTACACATCCAAATGCAACTAATGAAAAAAGTAACAAAAATAACACACAATACCGACATGCTTTGCTCCGGTTTAATTTTTTGTATGTATTTTTGCTAATTTAATTTACTTTACAGAAGATGATACCTCGTTAAGCATTAAGAAAATGGTGGTTGTTGACGAGAAGGAATGTAAGTTTTTTTAAATGATGGCAGTCAATGAAACGTGTATTAAAACTTAAAATATGGCTTTTAGTTGTAGAACAAGAAGCTGTCGAGTTTCATTCTGGAGACATCTTCTACGCGGTGTCGACATACATTGCCGAAACTGATGAAACGCTGTCAGTTGTTGAAGGTGAAAAGTTGTATGTGATTGAGGCATCTGAAACTGAGTGGTGTCTCATTCGAAAACAACTGACGAGCGAGTCTGGTTGGGTGCCCAAAAAATATCTGAAACCAGAGGGCGTTTACCAAAAATACGTGGAGAAAACGTTGACTGAGAAAATCTCAAAGTTACCAGTTTTTGAAAGTAACATTCCACAAATTGTTAAATTGTAACAGTGTTCTGATTCTTGTACATTTGACAGAAACGAAACCAGGCGAAAAGCTCGTTGCACCTCGATTTGTAGAAAAACTGAAGCCAATAAGCGCTCCTGACGGTTCCACCGTTCAATTTGAGAGCAAAGTTGAAGGTTCTCCCAGACCAAACATCACTTGGTTCAGACAAACAGCTATAATAAAACAATCGCAGGACTTCCAAGTATTTTAGCTGAAACAAAAGTTAGGAAAAATGATGTTATTTACATTATATTAATTTCAGATCTTTTACGATGATGACAATGTTGCAACGTTAATTATACGCGAGATTTTCCCAGAAGATGCTGGAATGTTTACAATCGTTGCTAAGAATTCAGCCGGGTTTGCTTCCAGTTCAGCTGAACTTGTGGTTGAAGCTCCTCTGTCCGACCATGGAAGTGACGTTGGAGTCTTATCTAGAAGAAGTTTATCACGGTATGGAAAGGAAATTAATTTTTTAAGGGCAGGTAATTTTAAAATTAACTGTAATTTTAAAGGGAGTCATCACTGGTCGATATTTTGGAGGGAATCCCACCAACCTTTGGTCAAAAGCCGCAAGTAAAAGCAGCGGACGAAGGTGATAACGTGACTTTGGAATGCCGTTTTGTCGCAGTACCAGAACCGGAAGTGAAATGGGCTTTCGAGGGAAGGGAATTGATTGAAACTAACAGAATAACTATTGAAACCACCTCGGATATTCATATGTACAACAGCCAAGTTAAAATTAAGAAAGTTACTACCAAAGAGTCAGGAACGTACGAAATATTTGCCACGAATAGAGAAGGCGAAGCGACTAACACTGTCACTTTGAAAATCCATCCCAAGAAAGAGCCGCCGAAGATAGTGGAACCACCGAAAAGTATCACTCCGAAGGTAGACGAACCTGCGAAACTCAGTGCAAAGGTTACCGGCCTTCCACCACCTACCGTCACTTGGTATCATAATGGAAAGAAACTGGACGATACGAAAGAACATCGTATTACCCAAGTGGACGATGTTTTCTCTATTCATTTCCCGATGATTCAGAAAACGGATGAAGGCGAATACACATTGAAAGCCGAAAACGATTCAGGGAAAATTGCAACCAGTGCTACCGTTACAATTCAAGGTAATTATAATAGCAAACAATTTAATGACTCTGTTAACGTGTTTTTATTTATTACACAGAACCAAAGAAGGAAGCAGAAGGCATTCCACCCAAGTTTTTGGAAACATTTGATGATTTGGTAAATGAATGGATTTTTTTTCTAACCAAGTCAGTGTTTATTAACGTTCTATAATACTTAGATTGCGCCTACCAACGGTACATTCAAACTGACTGCTAAAGTATACGGTAAACCAACACCAGAAATCACGTGGTACAGGTAAATTGAAATTGCAACTGGTTTAAGTAGTTGTTTGAAGTGTTACAAATTTTTTTTATTAATTAGAAATGGCAAAAAGTTGAAGCCGTCCAAAACATGCAAACCGACATACGAAATGGATGTGTGTACTTTGGAAGTAGACGAAGTTCGTCCAGGTAAAGATGATGGAGAATATAAATGTGTTGCAACAAATCCTGCAGGCAAAGCAACGCACATGGCTGTCATTACCATTGGCGAACTGCCTAAAGAACCCATGTAAGAATATGAAAAATTTCTTCTCTTCTGACAATTTTTGAAATTAATTTCTTGTTTACAGTGTGTTCATCAAAGCGCTGAAGAATGAAGAAGTCGAGGAAAAGTCCAGTTTGACGTTTGTCTGTGACACGTCCGAAGATACCCCTGTTAATTGGTATCATAATGGCAAAGAGATTACTCCGCAGCCGAAGTTTAATATAGTGGACGAAGGTAGGAGGCATTACTTGACCATCACGAACGTCAATAAGGACGATGCAGGTGAATACAAATGCACTGTATTCAATGAAAAGACAACTGCCAAGTTGACAGTCAAAGGTAAAATTGTGTTTATAATAATAAAAACGTCTGAAAACTTAAAATTTGCTTGGTCTTTTAGAAGTTGCAGGAGAATTTGTAAAGAAACTACAAGATCAAGAAGTCAAAGAGAAGCAAGATGCAGTTTTCACTGTGACTATTTCACGACCGGATAGTGACGTCTCATGGTACAAAGATGGTGAACCGATTAAACCTGCAGAAAAGCCGCGTTACGAAGAGGTCAAGGAAGGTCCGGTCAGGAAATTGATTATTCATGAATGCACAGTTGACGACGACGGCGAATACACGTGTGCACTGGGCGAACAAGAATGCAATGCAGAGTTGGCAGTTGTTGGTAAGTAAAGATATTAAAAATCTGAAATCACTTTTTCGTAATTACGTTTTACATCAATTACAATCGGGGGTAGGAACAACTATGTTAAGTAACACTTTTATTTACTTATAGAATTGCCACCTCAATTCGTGACCACAATGCAAGACGTTAAAGTAGCTAGGACTGAAAGAGCTCTCTTCCACGTTGAGTTGACTAAAGGTGATGCTTGGGTGCGTTGGTTCCATGACGAAACTGAAATACAATTCAGTGAACACATTCAATTGGCAATTGATGGTAAACACCAAAGACTCATTGTAATTAATGTATCTCATGACGACGCCGGCACGTACAAGTGCATGGTGGGTGATTCCGTTTGCACCGCCAAATTAACTGTTGAAGGTAATAAAAAAAAAAAAAAGTTTAAGTCTTTCAATAATAAAATCTATGTATTGTTACAATTCAGAACCAACTGCTGAGTTCACTGCAAGATTGCCAGACAAAACCGTTGCACCTGAAGACACCAATGTCATTTTGCAAGTTCAACTATCCAGACCAGATGTTAATGTTAAATGGACCAGGAATGGCAAAGAAGTGAAACCAGATAGAAGACACTCGATTTCAGTCGAAAAGACCATCAGGAAATTGGTCATCAAAAATGTCGCACCTGAAGATGTTGGTGAATACGCGTGCACTGCTGGAAACGTGAAATCCAGCACCAAGTTAAAAGTGGAATGTAAGATAAGAAAATAATTGAAGATTTTTTTTGTTAATAAAATGGTTTACCTATTCTTAGCTGTCGAAGTTCCCCCAACTGTTGTCGGGGAAGTTAAGAAAGAACTTGTCGTGCCCAAAGGCGAGGACGTCAGTGTTGAAGTTAATTTTAAAGGAGTTCCCAAACCGAAGATCGAATGGGTGTTCAACGAAGCAACGATTAAGCCGTCAAAGAAATATACGATCGAAGAAGCGGATACAAAAGCAACGATTATTGTGAGAAAAGTGGTGAAAGACGACGCCGGTAAATACACAGTGAAAATCGGCAACAAAGCTGGAGACGTCAGTGTTGACATAACGATTAAAGTTATGGGTAAGTGCATATTTAGGTTGAATTGTTTAAAGTGCACGGTTTCATTTGATTTCTTCTCCACTCATAGAAAAACCTTCGCCTCCCGGAACTCCAGAAGCGACTGATATTGAAGACACACTACTAGTTTTACACTGGAAAACTCCCGATTCTGATGGCGGCAGTCCGATCACCAATTACACTATTGAGCACCATGATAAGAAGAGTTTTACATGGGAGAAAATCAATAAGGATATTACTATTAAAGAGACATTCTATAAGAGTAAGCGTTTAGTTATTTATTATTTTTAAAAAAATTTTTAATTGCTATTTCTCTAAACTTAGTAACAAAACTGGTAACGAACACTGAGTACACATTTAGAGTAATTGCCGAAAATGCGGCAGGACCGAGTGAACCGTCACCTCCAAGCTCTTACGTGAAAGTTAAGAAATCAGTTGGTAAGTAAGACATTTTGCACCTCTACATCTTACTGTATATGGTTATTAAAACCGAAACTTTAAATTTTTAAAATTGGTGCAATAATCTTTTTTTTTTGAAAATACCTGACAAACTTCTTATTGCAGCCGGTGAACCACCTAAAGTGATCGAAGACCTCAGGGATGTAAAATGTGAGTTCGATGAAACTGCTAAGTTTGTGTGCAAATTTACTGGAAATCCAGCACCAGAAGTAAAATGGTACGATTTTTTTATATATTCACTACCAGATTTTGGATATTAAAACGATGGTTTTTTTTTTATTTCAAGGTTTAAAAATGGCAAAGATTTGCCATTGAAAAAGGCTTACAAGACAACCTATGAAAATCATACAGCAACGCTCACAATTTCAGACACAAATGACAAGTCTGCTGGAATTTATAAATGCCGAGCGACCAATCCGAGCGGCACGGCGGAGACAACCGCAACATTGAAGATTCAAGTGCCGCCGAAACTTGAATACGACGATGCGGCCAAAGATACGAGACTTCCGCTGAACTCTGCAATGAAGTGGGACGTAAAATTCACTGGTTACCCGACACCAACTGCTTCGTGGACGAAAGATAAAGAGCCTTTAACGTCGAGCAAGCATATGTTGGTGAAGATGGATGATGATTTCACTTCGATTGTCGTGCATAGTTTGGTTAGAGAAGATGAAGGCACTTTCAAATTGACAGTTACGAATGAAGCCGGAAGTGAAAGCGTCACGTTTAATTTGAAAGTCATGGGTAAGTGTCAGCAATTTCCAGTGGTATCCTCCGAAATTATTAGCTTCAAGTTTGTTTATTTTCAAAATTATAATTTTGGAGAATTCTACTAATCAGACGCTAGTGTTTTACTGTTGTGAACATATTTTTATTAATGAACAACGTACAATACTTCAATCTGTACAAAACAACAATTTTCATAGAAATATATTTCACTTGAAAATTCCGCTTTCCCTTCAAGCACATTCAAGACAATGTGCTTCAAGCACTTCTTAAGACAAGTGCTTTTTTTTCACGTCATAAATTTTTGAGATTTGTTTTTTGTTTGTCTTTTTGTCCCTTTGCTATAATTAAAAACTCTCTTCATAGCCGATAAGATTCGTCGTACCACTTCACGTTCGCCCAGCCAGGAAGTTGGTAATTGCTGTGTGAAATTTTTTCATAGCGAATTTTTAGATCCTCTAATCGTGTGCAGTGCGAATTTTTTTTCTCTACTAAAATGATTTTTTTTCTGTCTCCCAATCTGCAAATGTCAAATGATACCTCATAATCGACAATTTCGATTACTTATTATTCTCTCCTCTTTGTGTTTACATATCCTACCTGAATCCCAGCTGCTATTGGCAGTCTTGTGTACGCAATACATATCAACAGATTAGGTGTAATCAAACCATTCCAAAACTTGAAATGTATTCTGACACAATATTCACATTACCACCATATAAAATTGCACCGAATCCGTAATAACATTCCAAAGAATGCATTTTCTTCCAAAATATGATCGCGACGTTCCAAAATCATTTCTTACCATAGTATCGCTAACTCACCGAGTAGACAAATTAAGTACTGTAAATTAGGGGTTCGCATAGAGGGGCTTTCCACTTTGTAATTTGGTTAACCAAGAGACACCACTAACACTACAGCAGCAGAGTATAAGAATGGGAAGTGCGGAGTTTGTTGCAACATTTCGCCACCAAAATGGCGCAATGGATCACTGCGCAAGAGCGTGTCGGCTGTATTGATTTGTCCTAGCTGATTCAGTAATCTTTTTTTATAAATTATAGTCAACAATTCCACTAAATTCCGTATGAAACTCTTGGTCCAGAAAATTACAAAGTGAAAATTGTGTTAATAACAATGTTTATCCTCCTGCATTTAAAATTACTCCACACTAGTTGTTCAATTCAATCGTCCCCACAAAGAGATTTAAAAACAATCCCGATTATAAAACATATTAAATACAAATACAAACAAAACCACTGCGATACTTCAATTAACATTATGTAAATTTCTTCTAGAAAAACCAAGCCCTCCTGCAGAGCTTTTCGTACGGGAAATCACTCCCGATTCCGTCACCCTCGAATGGGAACCACCGCTGGACGACGGCGGTGTCGAAATCATGCAATACCACATCGAGAAACGAGACTCCACCCGAGAAGTTTGGACGCGAGTTGCCGACACGGATTTGGACATCAACAGTTACTGCATTCAAGAATTGATTGAAGGTTGCGATTACTTTTTCCGAGTTCTTGCCGAAAATGTGTGCGGTGTGAGCGAGCCGGTGGAAACTCCCGAACCAGTCACGATCAAAAGTCCATTTGAAAAACCATCTGCACCGATCGGTCCATTTAGCATCACCGGAATGGATGATACCTCCTTTACTCTTCGGTGGAACCCACCGGACAGTAATGGCGGAAGTCCAATTGTTGAATATCTCGTGGAGAGACGGGAAGTCGGCAAGAAAGCGTGGCAAAGAATCGGCACCACCGATTCACATACTCTTAACATCGAAGTTACTGGATTAAAGAAGGATACTGCTTACCACTTCAGGGTTAGTGCGACTAATAAAGTAGGCACCGGACCACCTTTGGCGCCTGAAGATCCAATTGTCGCTGGCAAGAAAACTAGTAAGAGAGAGAAAACTTAATTTTATTGGGTGTTTTTAATAAATATGTCAATATATTTCAGCTCCTCCTTCACCGCCAACTGGACCGTTGAAAATTATCGACGTTACGAGCATAACTATTACGATTGAATGGGGTCCACCAGTCAGTACAGGCGGTGGAGAGTTGTTGGGTTTCGTTGTAGAGAAGCGGATATCAACCAGTCAAAAGTGGGAAAAAGTTGCGTCGGTTGATCCAATCTGTAAAACGATCACTGTTGCTAATTTGAAAGCAAAAAGGGCTTATCACTTACGGGTGTTTGCTGAGAATGTGATTGGGTTGAGTGAGCCACTCAATTCAGACGGCCCGGTTCAGTTGAAAGAAGATGCTAGTAAGTTATAACAGTTTTAGAATTTTAAAAGTACAATATTTTTAATATGTAATTGTTTGTAATTAGCACCACCGACGCCACCTACAGCGCCGTTGGAGGTGCACCACACTGGTCCTCATTCCGTTATAATCGAGTGGGGTCGTCCGGAATCGGATGGAGGAGCTCCGATACAAAAATACGTGATTGCGATGAGAGATGTGAAGAAAACCATGTGGATGGAAGTTGGACAAATTGGTGCTGATTTACAGAGATTACACGTTAAGGAGTTACAGGTATAGAATTACGGTGATATCTTTTGTTTTGAAAATGATGTTAGTTTTGGTGATTTATAGGAGGGTCATCAATACATGGTGAGGATATTTGCCAAAAATGAAGTCGGGTTGAGCGAACCGTTAGAACCAGAAGAACCAATTAAAGTCGTTCGACCTGCAGGTTTGTTATTAATTGGTTTGTTTACTTTGATTGCTATTAATCTTACTTAAATCGAGTGCTTTTATTGTGTGATCCTAATCCTTGTATTAAAACCGCATGGTTTTGGCTTTCTTTTCTAGTTAACATATTTTAGTTTACAAATTATCGAAGTAGATATTTCTTAGTTTATTATCTAATGTCGTCTTCAGTAGTCGGGGCCGGCACTTTGCCATTGTTGACTCAACTATGGCTGTAAATATTTTTTTTTTTAAATTTTAAGATTTCATTTGATAAATTTTATTTTTGTCGTAAACATTTGGTTGTTGTACGAGTTATGGGTTTCCTTGCCGGCCCTGTGTAGTTCACTGTTTTGTCAAACTTTAAATTAAAAAAAAAAAAACCACTTGTCACTGTCAACTACTTCTTCCTGGCTGATGGAACACAGTAACAAAATAAAGAAGTTGCCTCCTATTATCTAAAAGGTTGGTTGTCATTTTGCACTAATTTCTTTATTCATTTAACAGTAACCCTTGAATGCGTTACTTGACAACAAATTTTTCTTGTCAGTTTTCGAAACAAACTGAATTTCTCCTCCTATTTTTAGATTATCATGAAGCTGTTGCAGTTGAAAAAGGGAAAGAACACACTCCATCAGTCAGTTTCAGCACCGACACGTCAACATCTTGGCTCCGTGAAGCCGATATGGACGCTGATATTGATTCTTACACACGTCATCGACTTAAAAGACGTTTTGATTATTTCTTTAAAATTTATCTTCATGCTAAACATCTATTTAAATAATTTTTCCCAAACCGCACAGCTTCTATCTCTCTCTAATTTTGGACCAATCATAAAATTTTTCATATAATTTCATTACCTTCTTTTTTGGAGAGCACCATTTTAAGAAATCAATACTTCATTTTTGTATTCGAAACACGAAAAAAAGTGAAGTGATGATTTATTCCATCTATTTTTTTTGTCATTAACGAAAATGTCCACTTTTGTTGAGACGAAATACAATTTATTGTACATTTATATATGATGATGAAAACGTGGAGATTTGTCTGATACGTGACGATTTTTTTTCAAGATGTGACGTAATTAAAAACCAGTGTTAGAGCTATGGTTGCCTTTTCCCATCCTACCCTGACCCTACCGAGACATGGCACTTAAAAGACACGAATCGACTGTATATTTAAGCAAAACGAATTTTTTTAAGGCGACCAAAAGTTCCGCTGGCTAGTTAGTAGTAGTTTATTTAATTTAGAGTGTTAGCTTTGCTTGATTATTTATTCTAATGATGACGCCTGAGTTGAGTCATCGCCGTTTTATGCTTTAGTCGTTAGATATGTTTTAATTGTATTTTGCTTTTATTTAAAAAAAAATTATTTTTTGGTAATTGCGCCTGTGATAATTGTATTTTGTTTTGTTAATTGTAATTTAATTCTTCGCGCTAGTCTTTCAATGTAAAGATGTGTTTAATAAAACTAAAATATTATTAAGCTTTAAATTATTTCAAATTTCGACAGAGAATTAATGATATACGTTTTAAAAGCGCTATAAATATCCTACTGAGAATTTTTTTTTTTTAAATATTGTAGGTGTAATTTTTCCGCCCTCTCAACCAATCGGTCCCCTAGAAGTAGTAGAAACAACAGCGACGTCTGCAACCATCTCTTGGAACCCGCCTTTGGATCCTGGCGGAGGAATTTTGGCAGGTTATTTAGTTGAGGCCCAGGAGATAGACATAATTGATGGGGAAATCCTTCACCGCAACGCTCACTTCTCGACGTCAACAAGTTTCACAGTCGACAACCTGAAAACAGGACGCTTTTACAAATTCAAAATAAACGCCCAGAACGAAATTGGAATCGGTTATGAATCATTAGTGAGCAAAAAGCCACTCAAAATGAAATGTCGGATAGGTAAGTTGTGAGAAGGAAACTTCTAGACATTCCTTTCTATAATTTATCTATTTAAAGAAACTTCCTTCTCTATCATTTTTTTTTTTTGTGTAGAAAAACCATCTGCTCCTGCTGAGCCTAAAGTTGTGTTTATTGATGATAAAAATGGAATGGTACAACTGGAATGGGATAAACCCTCAGATAAGGTGACTGATGTATTGGATTACATCGTTGAAAGGCGGATGGGATTGGCGGAGAATGATCAGTGGGTGAAGATTAATTCGAGTTCCGTGAAAATTCCGTCGTATGTTGTCTCTAATCTGACATCTGGAGTTGCGTACCAATTTAGAGTTAGTGCTGAGAATTACAGAGGGCTTGGAAAACCTTCGAAACCATCTGAGATTGTTATTCTTAAAACAATTCCAAGTAAAGTAATTTTTAATTATAAAATGAGTTTTTTGAACGAATGTGGAATTACAGAATCAATTCCTCCTGTGTTGGAGACGAGTTTGAGTGACGTTACTGTTATGGAAGGCGGTCAAGTGATATTTAAAGTTAGTGCGACAGGTGACCCAGCTCCGGATTTTTTCTGGTAAGATTTTTTTTTAAAATTTTTTAATGATATAATTTTAATTTGCATCAAAATTTAATTTTTTTTAATAGGTATAAAGATAAAGTGGAATTATGGAACGGCAAGAAACATCAAATTATGTCATCTGGTTATGAAAGTCAATTAGTGATGACGGACTTGAAGTTGGAGGATGATGCAGAAATTTTGTGCAAAGTCAGAAATAAAAGCGGATCGGCCTCAACATGTGCAAAACTTATAGTCGAAGGTAACTTGAAGGAATGTTTACAACAGTTTCAGCACTCGTTAAATTTAATTAGGGAAGTCTAGTTTAAAAATAGATGACGTTTGTTATCGTTGATGTTTAGATCTTCAATTACTTGTGAATAATGTTAAAGATAATTATAATTTTTACTCAATTATGGAATATTTATTTGAGTACTCTGGGGGTTTGTAAAGTAGAAGTAGTAGCTGGGGCACATCTTAGACATTTTCTTGAGAAATGGTCTCGTGCACTTTACGAACAAGGTTCGCACGAAGTCCGGAGGAGACCAGAAAATTATCTCGGACATTCGTAGACATACGTCATTGTATAAAGTGTTTAATATGCGCTTTTAGTACAAGATGCTGCCACTGGATGTAGGGGCGCCACTGAGAACTGGGTACAATGTATTGCAATGTGTTAACGTTGGAAAAAATTTGTCCAAAAATTAAAGAGTTATATGTTAGGAAACATTTTATTTACATTCTTATTCAATTCATAAAGTAACCTTTTTTTTTTTTTTTTCAAAAACTTTACTTTAAGCTCCTCCAAGACTCATCCTTCCTCCTATGTGCGAAGAGGGTTTTGCGTGTGACGCAGGAGAGAATATTCGACTGAAAATTGGATTGATTGCACAACCAATTCCTGGCCTCCAATGGACATTGGATGATAATGAAATCGTATCTGACCTTAATCACGAAATCCGCTCAGAGCACGATTGCATTATTCTCCGAATATTCAATGCACGCAAAAACCATTCAGGATTGCACCAGCTTAAAGCGGAAAATCCACATGGAGCTTATGCTGTACAATTCAAAGTTCTAGTAACGGGTAAAAAAAATTGAAATAAACCACTCTAAAAAAAATAGTAAACAAATTTTTTAAATTGTAGATGTTCCAGATCCACCTTCAAATCCACGAATTATAGAAATGACCACTGATTCTTGTACATTGGAATGGGACCAATCAAAAAATGATGGTGGTAGCACCGTCAATAAATATATCGTGGAACAAAATACGGTAATTGATGACAATCTGCGCAAAATTTCAAAACATCCAAGCGAATTGTTATATTGTAATATAAACTTCATAAAAACTCCATTTACTTGTCAGGAAAAGGGTTAAGTATTGCCAAATGCTCACGGTTTTACCGGAGGTTTTTTGATTTTGCCGTTAGACTGATGAGCCCTCTGGTAATTAATGCCATTTCGCCGCCAGACGGCGGTTGTCAAAAATCTTTGTGGTTTGCCTCAGAGTGCTGTTCAACTTAATTTCAATTTTTATTTTTTCCGTGAGTTTAGTTCAAATTGCCGTGAGTATGAAGTTTTGTCGCGGCAATTTGCTGCAAGCATAAAATTATATTTGGTGAGCCCTATTGCAATACAAAAATAATGAGCATGAGCAAAACGCCAAGCTGTCTGGTCTTTCTATTTTAAAATCGGATTAAAATTCTGCAGCCGTAGTTTATTGACCTAACTCGATAATCACGTAAAGAATGCAACCCACGTTAATTTTTGTTTCGTTGCAAACGCAATGAGCGATCGCATCGAACAGTTGAAAGAAAATGTGTAACGAACTTCCATAAGCCTAATCCATATGTGCGTTTTCTTTATTGATCCTTTGTGTTTTTCGTATTTTAATCGCAAAAAATCGTATTTTAATCGCCAAAAATCGTATTTTAGTCGCAAAAAATCGTATTTTAATCGCCAAAAATCGTATTTTAGTCGCCAAAAATCGTATTTTAGTCGCAAAAAATCGTATTTTAGTCGCAAAAATTGTATTTTAGTCGCAAAAAATCGTATTTTAATCGCAAAAAATCGTATTTTAATCGCAAAAAATCGTATTTTAATCGTAATCAATTGCTTAGAATTTTTTTAAAGGATCAGTAAAGAGAAGGTATCAAACTGGTTTTATTATATACGTAGAGCAGGGTAGATATAATTTTTTTGCATCAGACCTGATAACGTTTCGGACGAAAAATGTACTATGTTAATTATTGATACCACGGATTGTACCGGTTTAATTATGAGTTTAGGCTATTCGCTTTTACGCAATATATATTTACTTCTAATTCTGGGTTGTTTACAATTAGGGGATCCGGGTCACTAAACCCAACCCCCGCAAAGAGTGACGTAATGGGTGGTTCATGATACTAAGAAAATTCACACTTAAACTCATTTGGAAGTGTTGACTATTTCTATGAATGGGGAAACGTGAGAATTCGCTTAAATCCACAAAATGTTTCAGTTGGGATCAAATGTCTGGACATTCGTCGACACAGTGAGAACAAATTCCATCACCGTAACTGACTTGACGCCTGCCATGGAATTTACATACCGAGTGAAAGCCGTCAATATTTATGGGGCCAGTGAACCAAGTGAAGAATCTAAAATTGTTTACATACCATTACCATCAACCAGGTAATTTTATTTTTCAATATATTAAACTCTTAACTACGCACAATCCACGAATTTTTTTTTAAAATTTTAAAATAAGGCACTGTATTTTCTTTTTCTTTTTTTTTAACCTGACATTCCACTAGTAGAGAATTCCGTTCCTCTTGCTTCATCTTCTGGCAATATCCCAGTTAGGCAGGACGACCCTAACCGGCACTTTTTAATTTAACTTAAAATTTACTACATAAAATATTTATTTACATTTTGATCAAAATTAATGATAGAAGCGAATGTTACGGGTGACCGATTAATTTCATTCCGATGTTTAGATGCCTGTTCTTCCTTAATGTGTTACGTATTTGGTGATTATTTTTAGCCGTGACCCAGACCTCGTGGTACCGGATGAAGGAAAGTTGGGCCATGAGCCATTTCCCCTCGCTACTTGTCTCGAGGATTCGTTTCATGTGCAGTCTTTAGACGACTTAGATTTACGTAGTAACTCATCTACTTCTGATCAATCTGATGGTAAGTAAAAAATATAAAAAGAAAACTTTAAGTTAAAAACTTAATTTTGTTATTTATTCAAACTGTATTGAGTTTATGTAAACAAATAATTATATTCCGATGTTTGTTGTTTGATTTTTACCCTTTTTTATTGGGTAATTGCGTCTTGAGATTTTTTTAATAGCGTATCCTGTGTTCTTATGCATTCATATTAGTAAATATAGCAAGTCATGACAGCGAATTGCTTTTAAATGGGTTGGAACTTTTGAAAGAAATTTTTTTTATGTGCCCTCAATTTCTATCTTTAGTCAGTCATCACTTCTGCCAATGATAAAACGAGTTGAAACTGGAAACAAAATATTTTGAGCAGTGATGAAATGTATAGAGACTTTTTTAAAAATGCGTTTTTGATTTTAAAAAATTTCAGATGACAGTGGATCCTGTCCAACAGATGACGGCATGTTAACTGCAAAGAGTGCCACCGCGGATGAGAAGAAACAGAGATTAGTCGTGCGTACTAAAGAAACACCTAGTACACCCAGATCAAGAAGAGTCGCACGAAATGCCAGTAAGAAAGTGTTTTTTTAAAAAAGTTTTTCTAATTTTTTATTTTTATTAATTTTGTTTTTATATTTTCGCTTTTAGCTTTTAATCCATCATCTTATTCGTTGTTGGAAATGGGAAACGAAAGTGAATTCCGCTCCCGGTTTAGAGTTTGTGAGAAAATTGGAAGGTAAAATTGAATTTTGTAAATTCTTTTGATTTTTTTTAAAGGAAATTAATATTTTTTTAGAGGCGCGTTTACAATAGTTCATCGCTGCTATGATAAAAAGTCGAGACAGCAATACGCAGCCAGGTTTATTCGAGTTGGCCGCGATATGGGTACAAAAGAGATGGTGTATAGAGAGCTGGAAATTATGCACCTGTGCCAACATGAACGTCTCGTAACTTTTTATGAAGCGTACGATTTGGGCAGTTACGTGGTGATGATCCTCGAATAGTAAGAGATCTGACATTTACCGGTGATATGTCGCAATAATTATTTTGCTTCTCTTCACGCAGCATTCCAGGCGGAGAATTGGCTGACCGAATTGTGCGAGACGATCCGCGTATGACTGAAGACGATTGCCGGCAAATCGCGCGGCAAATTTGTGAAGGAATTGGGTTTTTGCACAGCATCAATATTGTTCATTTAGATTTAAAGGTGAAGAAATGCGAAATTTTGAAATATTTTTTATATTAATTTTGTTTTTTATTTTTTAATTTTAATCTAAGCCTGAAAACGTTTTGTGCATGAATAACGATACAAATGAAGTGAAACTGATCGATTTTGGTCTGGCGAGAAGACTCGATCAGTATTCAGGTGTAAGAATTCTCTTTGCGACACCTGAGTTTTGCGCACCTGAAGTTGTTAATTATGAAACAGTAGGATACCCGACGGACATGTGGTCGATTGGTGTCATCACGTTCGTCATGTAGGCAAACCTTTTTTTTTTTTTATTGAATTTATCGAAATTCAATAATCAATTGATTGATACGTTTGTCTATTAAGGTTGAGTGGGACATCGCCCTTCTTAGGTGATGACGACGACGAGACTTTAACCAATGTGTCAGATGCATCGTGGGATTTTCAAGAGGATTGTTGGGAGAATATTTCGTTCGAAGCCAAAGATTTTATTACTCGACTTCTTGTTAAGGACAAAGAACGTCGGTTGAATATTGACGATGCTCTACGTCATCCTTGGATTCAAGTATAAATTAATTACTGCTAATGTTATTTAGTGACTAATTTAAATTCATATTGTCTTACATTAGGGAAGAAAGTGTTTGATGGAACCGAAAGCATCGACTTTTCTGCAAATGCCGAAACCAGATAACGACAATTTTCAAAGTAATTGGGAGAATTATTTTATTTTTTGATAGTAGTGAGAGTGAAAGTTTGTGTAATCCTGACTAAAGTTATGTGTGGTGTTGTTTAGTTAATCTAATCTAGCTTAAACACCCTTTCAAAGGGTGCATTGAACACGCGCGATTTGCAATGACTAATTAATGCGCTTTTAACTAATCCGCAAAAGAATCCTAAGCTTGTTTTACGCTTGGCTAAAAATGGCTGTTTATCTCCCTATGAAATTGAAGATAACCTAATGAAGTGAGTAATTTATCAATTAATTAATTAAGAGTAAATTATATTTTTTTGGTTTTACTAAACTCTAAATTATATTTTTTTCAGCTCCCAAAGCCGAAATTAGATGGACTTTAACTACAAGAAAGAAATAGAAGTTGTTTACGGTGGGCTGGAGTAGAATTCGCGGGATTTGAGTAAACAATCAGTGGGTATCTCAATCCTACTTAACATAGATAACATAGATCATCTGTTTTGTAAGATTTGATTAGCTTATATCAAACCCTGATCATTCAATTAGGCTAAATTAAGGTAAAGTTCGGGCCTAACTTTACCTAACATAGACTAACTCTATCTAATCTAACCAAATCTATAACAAAACCAGATGATCGATTATCTATGTCAAGTGGACTGGGGTACCCAACCCCGCGAATTCAGCCTAGTCTTGACGGTGTAAGATAAAAAAAAAGTTAATAAACCAAAGTATTAAAAACTCATAGCTTCAATTTTGTATAAATTTAATTGATTCCGATTTTGTTAACAAAAATGTCCTCTTATTGTAAATAAAGCAGATTTTTCAACCACGCTGTCTTTAGGTCTTTCTATATGAAAATAGGGTAAAATAATTCATTGACAATTTGTTGTTATGCCGGGGACCAAGGTTCTTTTTCACTATTTATACATCAAATGAAGTTGTGTGAGTAAATTTAGCTTTGTGTGGTGCAACAGTTCAACTTCCTGTTTGGTAGTATAAGCAATTCGAGGTCAGCTGATCATTTTTTTTAATTTAAGAGGTCTTTTTTTTTTTCCTGCATCTTACATAACTGCAAATCTTTTTTTATAAATATCAATTACAACTCACTTTTAACAAGATTTGAATTAAATGAAAGGTCTATTTGCACTTTTTTTAAAACTGTTAATTAATTATTAAAAATATTTTTCAGAAGTTACCGAAAATAATTTATTGTCACTTTTTTTTTATTTTTCTATTACTTAATTGGATAATGGGTAAAAATTTAAAATCGATGTCGAGGTTAGTTGTGACCACGTTTTTGGCTGCATGATGTTGTACTCAATTTGGGAAACATTCTCTGATATTTTTAGTTATTCGCATCAGCGCTCTCTAAACTTCAATCTACAAACTATATTGAGCTCCGTTTTCATTCTGTTCGGCCCAGGAGACGATTGTAGCATGTAGGAGGTCGCAGTGCCCTATTCTGTCATCAAACCATAACACTATTCCACGATGGATGTTCCACGATCTCCATCAACTGATCCTAAAGGTAATCCAAGAAACCAATTTTCAAAATAAAAAAATAATCAAAAAAAATTTTATTGCAGTTTCTGGACGGTTAACACCAAATTTTATTCCTAAAGTGTTAAAATGTACAGCTAAAGAAGGTGATGCTCAGGTTAAATTAGTAGCAGAATTAAAAGCTTGGTGCAAACCAATTGTGCATTGGTAAGTTTTCTGTTTTATTTTATTTATTTTTTTTTATTTGTGTTAGTTTTTTGAGTTTTTTTAAAAATTTTTTTGTGTACGGTTGGTTGCGTTTTTTCATTAATTTTAGATTGGCTTTTTAAAGAAGCACCTGATCATAAATTTTTTAATGTGGAAAGAATATTTAGTACTATATCCTCTTCTTATTCCGCTGGGTTGGTTCCAAACAAACTTCACGGGCGTGGCCAAAGGGGAAGAATCCTTGAGGCACGGCCAAAATTAAGTGAATGTCTCGCTAGAAAGTCACCCAAAGTTACATGGCTAATTTATTATATACTAAAGAGTACTTTGTAATTTTTTAAAAAGCAAGAAAACAAAAATCTGTATTTAACTATTACAAAAATTGATTTGAAGCCAAAATATTTTTTCTTCTCTTTCACACACTTCAATTGTCTGTCTGGTAACCCCCCCCCCCACCCCCCCCCCCCCCCCCCCAAATGAATTAAAACCTCACATTACTCTTCTGTCATTACCCTTTAGTGAAACACAAGAATAGATTTGTTTACACATCTGTGTAAGGGTTTGGCAATAATTTTATCGACACATTAAACTACTCTAAAAATATTTCAAGCCTAAAATGAAATTTCGCCCTTATTTTTCCCGTCTGCCACTTGTCTACAAATAGAATGAGGAAAAAATTGACTGGGGGTAGTGGGACATAACAGAAATTTTTACTCATTTTTTTTTTTTTTTTTGTTTGGCAGGTTTAAAAATGGCACGGAATTATTTGGAAGTGTTAAGCACACTTTGGAATGCGCATCTAACATGACTGAATTAATAATCCATAATGCTGCATCTGAAGACATTGGCGTTTACACTGTTGTGGCGGTTAGTCCAACTGGTCAGGAGTCCATCAGCACGCATTTAGCCGTAGAGCGTAAGTGTTTTTGTTTATTATAATTAGTAGTTTTTATTCATTAAAGTAATTTTAATAGGTTATGATGGACTTGAAAAAAGACCAGGTGAGACTTTCATCCTTCCAGCAGTTCTCATGCAACCGTTGACCGACCAATTGGTACGAGTAGGAAATAAAGTTTATTTGGCATTAGTCGGTGGGTATTGCATCACAATCTTTTTATCACTGACATATTTTGAATGTCCAACCTTTGCCAAAGCAGCATCATCATCATGTGAACCAGAAATAGTCTGGTATAAAGATGGAACGAGAGTAGACGAGAGTGAGAAAATCCATTTGTCACAAGAGGGAGGAGTTGGAATTATTCAAATCGAACAGGTGGAACTTGCACACGAGGGCCAATGGAAGTGCATCGTCAGAACCGGTTATGGTGAAGCTATTACGACTTGTAGAATCAAAGTCGGCGGTTAGAAATTCCTTTTATTCTTTTAAAGAGACAGGAAACCCCTGAGACAAGTTGATTTTATTAGAAACGTCATAAAAAAATAGTGTTTTGCATTCTCCAATTTCTATTGGTCGCCCAACTAGGCCACAAAACCCATTGGTTGGTTTAGATCACGTGATAAAACGTTTTAAACTAAATTACGGTTCAAAACTAACAAATTAAAGTGTTGCGTATGTAATCAGACAACTGCAATTTATAATTTAAACCCAACTTGTCAAGGGGTTGAGTGTTCCTTTAACTTTCACTTTTTTAATATTTTATTTTGGAAATATCTAGTGCCTAAAGGGTATCGCCCTCCCGAATTCTTGGAGCCTCTTCAGGCTTTGCTGACAGAACAGGGCACGGTGTCATTAGAGTGTAAAGTCATTGGAATTCCGACACCAATTTTGAAGTGGTATAAAGATGGGGAAGAGATCAGAGCGGGTGATATGTTTAATGTGGTGCAACAGCGTGCTGAAGAAGGTGGCTCGTTAGGAACGTACACTTGCGAAGCAATTAATTGTATGGGAACTGCCATCTCGACTGCGCAAGTGTCTGTTAGACCTCGATCTCATCCCAGATCTCCACGACACGATTCTTATTTGTAAAAAAAGTTTGTTAATGATAGGCGTGTTTTAATTAAGAAAAGTTTTTCTTCGGTGTTTTTTAAAGATCCGATGAATCTCGTTTTACGCCTTCCCAACCGGTTTTTGTCGAGGGGTTGGAAGACCAGACTGTGCGGGTTGGAGATAGGCTCAAATTGACAGTGAAAAGTGAGTGAAAAAAAGAATTCAGATTTTTTTTGTTTTCAAATTTGTGATTAATTAACAGCCCATGGCGACTCCGATGTTGAACTTACCTGGTGTAATAAGCAAGGGAAAGTGGAAGAAAGTGATAAATACCATTTTTTCAAAGAAGAAAATAATGTCACGAGACTTGAAATTGACCCCGTCGAAGCGATGGATGAAGGCGAGTGGCGTTGTTTGGCCACTGGATCTCAGGGACAAGCCGTTTCGACGTGTCATCTTACACTTACAGGCAAGAAAAAGTTTTGAAAATTTAGATTATTACTAATGTTTTGACAACTTTTAGTGCCTAAAAATTACAAAAAGCCACGATTCCTTGAAGAATTAAACGCTATTTTATCGGAAGAGGGAACAGTTTCCTTTGAATGCAAAGTTATTGGTGTTCCTAGTCCAATGTTAAAATGGTTTAAAGATGGAGTTGAATTGAAACCGGGCGATGTTTACAAACTAACAGGGACCAAGAGTTTAGGCACTTATGCCTGCGTCGCTTCTAATTTTATGGGTTCCTCGACGAGTGTCACTGAACTGACATTAGAAGATTTGCAAGGGAAGAGGAGAAAACGCAGAAGGAAAATGATCCCAACTCTTCCGCCTCAGTTCACCGTTGCGCTTAAAGATGAAGAGGTGAAAATTGGCGAAGAGATGCATCTCACCGTAACAGGTACGATAATTTGGTAGCGATAAGAAATTCAATGAGTTAATGTCGTATGTTTTAAAATAAGAACAGCCAATCAGCTACAGTGATTTCTTAGGCTAGGTTCACACTGACGTTGCTTTTGCTGTTCCCGTTGCTGCTTCCATTGAAATTTAATGGGAGCAGAAACGGGAACAGCAACAGCACCGTCAGTATGGCCGGCTGCGTGAACCTACAGCCCTACAGCATTGCAAATGGCTACCGATTTGCTTGCTTCGCTTTGAATTTAATATTGCAAATATTTTACCCAGACAGGTATTAACGTCAAAAATAGACAGATTTAAACGTAAATCGTGAGTTTTTACTCGAATTTTTTCTGATGAAAACGATATTGAGTCGCTGAAAAGCCTAACATTAGGTTTCGTTCTGTGGCTAAATAATGAAAATGGTGCTCAGTGCGGTGTGTAGGCGAACAATGACAGATGTATTACCTAATCGTATTTTTTCTCCATAAAAATTAAGAAACGATGACGTTTCTCAGGTAAAAAAATATGCCTTGTATAACCAGTGGGTAACTAAGGTATTGCGGTAAGGTAACTGCATAAGCTTAGTCCTTATCTTTATATCGCAGCGCTAGTATAAACATGTCGGAGCGTAACGTCACTAATATCACTATTAAACTTTAAAAAATAATTAATTTTTTAAATAGTTATCGTGCCTCCGGAGCCTGAAATCTGCTGGTACAAAGATGACGACAAAATTGGCGACGATGGGCGTCATCGTTTAACGCAGGATGAAAGCGGGATTTTTAACTTAGATGTATTTCCGGTAAATATCAGAGATCAAGGTCAATGGCGGTGTGTGGCTATAAATAATTTTGGACATGGATCAACTAACTGCAATGTTAAAGTTATAGGTAAATTCCTTTTCTTCAGTAAATAATAAAAAAAAGTCTTGTTTTAATTAATTTTTATTTTTATAATGTTTTAGTCCCCAAACACTACCGAGCCCCTAAATTTATTGAAGAGTTAAGAGCTGCGTTATCATCACAAGGCAATGTATCATTGGAGTGCAAAGTGGTAGGAGTCCCTCAGCCAACTTTAACTTGGTATAAATTTTTTTTTAATTCGAAAAATCAGAAAAAAAATAACATTTTATTTGTTTAGGTACAAAGATGGCATTGAGTTAAAAGCTGGTGACATCTACCGAATCATGTCCGCTGGTGATGGAACCAGCTGCCTTGGCACCTACACTTGTGAGGCAAATAATTGTATGGGATCAGCCTCCAGTACAGTGGCTTTACTCGCTTTCGAAGGTACGATTATTTAGTTTGTTTTAAAGTGTATTCATTTTGAATTCATGCAATTAGACCAATTGAAAAAAGAAAAACAGAAGGAACCCTTTACACAAGAATTATCTACAATTGAAGAAAGAAGCGAATACTCAAGTTACGCAACTCCCAGTTACTCAACTGACAACTGGGATGACTCAAAAGCCGAATTGGAATTTTCTCTATACGAGACTCCTGATATAACAGAAGATGAGGCTCGACAAATTATTGAAGCTTTTGCCGAACAAGTGTCTGAACACGTCTCGTCGAGCAACGCGGCCGATTTGCCGCCATTGCGGTTCATTAAAGAATCAGCGATGGTTGGAAACGTGATGATGGAAGCGGTCATTATCGACGTACCGATTGAGTGCTGTGAAGACGTCGAAGAAATGGCAGCGAGAAGTGGGTTGGAAAACTTGGAGACTCAAGCTGGAATTGAAGAGTTTTCAACAACGGAAGCTCTTGTTGTTGATATTCCTTATGATCCAGTCGATTTAAAGGAAATGTCCGATCAAGGTGATGCTGAAGACTACCAAGACCAAGCGAGAGCCCTTAGTCCATCTAACCAAGAAGCGATTTTAGTACAAGCGCCATTTCAATTAACAGACGTGAAATCATTGTCAGATCCCGAATACCAGAAGCTAAGAACGTCAATCGAAGAAATGGAGAGTTTCGTTCATGAGGCATTAAGAATCGAAAGTCCAACGGCAATGAGAGCTGATGTTGGCGACTTGCCCATTCAAACCTCGCCAGAACAATTGGCAATGCAAGCACAAGTGGGAATGACCACACTTTTACAAACAGCTGTGGTCGTTGCCCCTTCTGTTTTATCTGCAACTGATGAAATGGCACCGATTCAAGACGTTGGACAACAAGCTGAAATATTGTTAGAACAAGTTGAAGCCGTTGAGGTTATCGTGCCTGAGACACAACGAAGAGATGAAGTTCCTGAAAGTGCTGCTAAAGAAAGCACATCGGATGACCATTCAGATCAATATGATACAGAAGCTGATATTTCCTCTATTATATCCGACGCTGAAATGTTTGACGTTGCTGAAGAGTTTGCTAGAGAAGAGACGTCTGTCGACAATGCACTAGAAGTTCAAATTCCAGATGTGTATTCACCAAATCTTCAACCATTTAGTGACAAATTCACCGACGACAGAGCTACACCAGTTCCCCCATCAGATCAACAAGGAATTATTGTCCAACAAGCCGTTAGTTTGGTTGATGTAACTTTAAGAGAAACGTCAATTCAGCAGAAAACAGAAGCGGAGCTAAAGGTTTCAAGCGCAGAAGCATTGCAAGTACAAGAACTTAGCATTCAGTCACCGTCACCCACGAGTATAACTGACACGTCTTCAGTGACTTTGACAATGGCTGATATGACGATGACGCCATTGTCGGCTCTTGAAGTTCAAAGTGAAATGAAATTTGAAGGACATGAACAAATTGGCGTTGTTTCACCTGAAGTTGTAAACCAAGCTTATTTGAGAGAAGCTTCTTTGGCTGAAGGAGTTCAAGTGCAAGATACTTACCAACAACAAATGACTCAAGAATTAGTTGGAGAAGTTTCTGGAAAGCTTGAATTGCCAGTTCAAATCACAGAGCCTGCCCAAGAAATATTAGTTTCTGAAGTAGTAGCAGATTCTACCGTAAAAAAACTGGAAACTGGAAAGGGTGTTGCAGAACTACAACAAACTGCGCAACAAGAAGATGTTTCTTGTCTTCAAGCATTGATTGTTCAAGAATTAGCAGAACTGAAAGATAGTTTAAGAGAAGCATCTGAAATTGGTGCGGCTGCAGACTCTTCATTGGCTGAAATTGCTGATTTATCATTGAATCAAGAAGTAGTCATTACTGCAGTAAGTGCAAGTGAAGTACCAATTGAAACCAAAGCGCAACCAGTGGTGGGCGAAGTATCTCAAATGAAAATGGAGCCGGGAAAAGAAACTGTGATAATTCAAGAAACGACTGTTTTAGAGAGACCCGAGTCTGTTACAACACAATTGCTGCCTTCTGGTCAGGTTGCAGAAGAAAGGGCAGTTACACCGGCACAAGCCATATCTGTAGGCCAGGACCAAGCTTTTGAAAAAACTGAAACTTTGAGTCAAGAAAAAGCAGCCAAAGACGCCAAAACAACTGTTAAAATAGAACCAGGAAAAGAAACAGTGGTCGTACAAGAAACTACAGTATTAGAAAGACCCGAATCTGTTGCCCCGCAGCAATTACCAGTTGCGGATGTTGCTCAAGAGAGGGCGGTTACTCCTGCACAAGCAATCACTGTCGGCCAAGCTCAGGCTTTTGAAAAAAGTGAAGTTTTAAGCCAAGAAACCGAAGACATTCAGACAACTGTTGGAAAAGTGGAACCTGGAAAAGAAATTTTGATTGTTCAAGAAATCACAGTTCTAGAAAGACCCGAATCTGTAACCCCTCAGCAAATACCAACTGAAAGTGTTGCAGAAGAGAGAGCAGCAACCCCTGCCCAAGCGATTACTATTGGTCAAGAACAGGCCTTTGAGAAGACTGAGGTGTTAAGCCAAGAAACAAAAGTTGAAGGAGTTGTAACGAAAAAAGTGGAGCCAGGAAAAGAAACAATAATTGTACAAGAAACAACGGTTTTGGAGAGACCCGAATCAGCTACTCCACAACAAATTCCTATTCCAGATGTTGCACAAGAAAGATCAGTTACTCCTAGTCAAGCAATTACTGTTGGACAGGAGCAGGTGTTAGAAAAGACTGAAGTGTTAGGACTTGCTCAGATTTCGTCAGAAAAAGCAGCTGCAATTATTGCTACACCAATCCAACCAGTTACAGTTGTAGCTCAAGAAGTTGTGGAGACTCCCACTTCAATTGAAACAGCCCCTCTCCCAAAACTACACGAGGCAGCTCTTGTTGAGACTCCGGGTAAAAGTCCATTAGTTGTAGAAACTTCCACCACATTAGAATCAACGGAAGATTTCCAAGAGCGCAAAGGCCATGTGTCCCCATCTGTAGAATCTCAAGAAATCGCTCTTATGAGAGTTTCCACTCCACAACAAATGATTGGTGCACAAGTGTCAAGTGAAATTGGTGAAACGATTGAAGGAGTTGAAATGACTGCTCATTTTGAAGATTTGCATCAGTGGGCAGACGAGGTTGGGCTGCGCACGACATCGCCATTTGAAGCTGTTATAGTGCAAGACTCGACCCTGCAACCTGAGGCTGTGCTCGCTATGGATTCATTAAATCCTAACGAGGTACAAGTGGAAGTGAGGACATTAACGCCAACACCTCAAGCAGTTGTACAAGTACCACCTGATGTTCACAGCTCCAGCGCTGCCGGTCAACCATCTGAACTGCAAGCTACCATTGTGAGTACCTCAAGTTATTTGCACGAGACCAAGATATCTTCTGAAGAGCAACTTGCAGCAGCCACGGAGCCAGCCACTGAGTTGCAGGAGTCGGCTCTTTCAAAAATGAAAACTATGCGATCTCAAGATTCGGTAGAAACCGTTTCTGAGTTATCAGTGACCTCTGTGTCATCAGATAATTATTTCTCAGCCGGTGAAGACTCCATTGCATCGGAGTCAGATAAAGAGGCGATTAAAGGTCTTCGTGACACCATCCGCCAAGCAATGGCTGACATATCTGATTTGTTGGAGGATAACAAATCTGAAGGAGTTTCCGGGTCAGATCGAGGCTCCTCGTTGGCTGATGAATTTGCTGATTTTCAGGATGTGGCAGACTCAAACGATGTGGCACGCTCATTGGCTGTTGGAAGTTGGTCTTACGAGCAGGAACAGCACAGAGATGGCCCGACACCAACATCTGAAATTGATATAGCAGGCCGTGTGGTTCGAGCACCAGACGAAGAGGGCAGTGAATTTTCAGCTTCTCCTGACTCTCAAACAAGTGATAGTTTTTATAAAATTAAAGAATTTGCTATTATTGAGGATTTTGCTGAGGAAGTTATACTTGAGGCATTTGTACAGGCTGTTTCTGATATTGTTAGTTCAGATTCCGGGTTGGGAACACGGGAGGGGTACACAGATTATACAATTTCAGAGGGTACTGAACAGATTGTACAAAGTGAAACTTTGGCGCAATTTGTGTCTGGTTTCGAGGAAGTGACTTATCAAGAAGAGTTTGAATCTAAAGTGACTTCACCTTCATCAAGTGACTACGAGGATGCGATGAATGATTTTGGTATTGACTTTACTTTGAGGGGGAAAAGGTTAGTTAAGAAAGAAGTGAAGCGAGATGTTACACCTTCGAGTGAAGAAGAGGAATTTGAAGATGCGGTTGTGCCACAGGGTGTTGTTAAATCAGAAGCAGCCAGTGATGAAGAAGAAGGCATTATTGCAAGAATGGAATTGGTTTCAAAAGAAATACCTGAGATGATTGTTTATGATTTGCTAGAGGATGAAATGTATGAGACATGCAAAATGGAAGAAATCATGGATTTGAATCAAAAGCAAATAGTTGAAGTCGCCGGTGCGAGTCGACAAGTTACTGAAGACTTTTCAGAGAAAAGAAGGGACAAGTTTTCTGAAGCTGTTATTAGCGTTGACAATGTGGCTTTATCAAAAGAGATATTGGACATTGCTATGCAAGATGTAACTGACAAAAGATTAGAGTTAAGTCCTGCATTGCAGAGAAAAAGTGTTGATGAATACGAAACTGAGTTTGTCGAGGAGATTACAGAAGAAATTATTGAAGAAGTTGAAGTTGTTGAAAGTAAAATAGAAAAAGTTGATGACGAAGTCTCAGAAAAAGATAGATCAAAATTAATAACGTCAACAACGAAAGTGTTTTCTTTGGCAGAGGAGGAGATTGTTTTTGCAGAACCAAAAGGAATAGCTGAAGAAAAGCAATTAATGCAAGTCTCATCAGAAAAGGCTGACATATCAGAAATAATCCAACAAGAGTTAGTTGCAGTGCAAGATGTGCAAGAAAAAATACAATTAGTTGAGGAGTTTAAAGTTGTTGAAAAGAAAGAAATTAAAATTAGTGAAAACTTAGAGAAATTTGCCTCTGGTGTTGCTGAAGGAGTTATGCATGAAATGGTTACCATAATGTCAGCACAAGAAATTTTAACTGACAAAGCAAAGGAGATTGAAAAAGAAGTTTTGAGTAAAATTGACACCACTGTTGTTCAAGCTGTGTCTGTTAGTATTGAGAGCACTGCTCAGGAAATAACTGAAATTAGTAAAGAGATTAAGAAACCTACTTTATTGAAACAAAAAGCTGAGTTTGTGGAATCAATTGAAGAAGACGTTGAATTGGTCATAACTTCACCAGAGGCTGATGTTGAAATAATAGAGAAAGGAATTGATGTTGCTTATGACAAACACCTGGTGCAAGAAGAGACAAAAATGGAAATCACTTATAAATTAGCAGAAGAGACAGCTGAAATTAAAGTTGAAGAAAAAGTAGAAATTAAAGAAACTGTTAGTGACATGTCAGAAGAACAAAAACTGCTTGCCATGGCTACAGAAATTGAACAAGAACAGTTCCTTCAAGCTGAAGCTATGAAACCACAAGTTGCAGCTGTTGGTGTAGAACGCACTGCAGAAGAAAAATCTGAAATAAGCAAAACGATGCAAGAACAGAAAATAATCAAAGAAAAAGCAGATGTTGTTGAAATAATTGAACAGGAAGGCGTGGAATTGGTTATTGCAACTCCCATGGAGAAAATTACAGAAATCACTGTAGAACAAGGTGGACATATCATGGAAGACAAACAGCTGGTTCAAGAAGAATCTAAAATGGAAATTACAACTGAAGAGAAACTTAAAATCAAGGAAGCAGCTATAATTCAAGAAAATATTGAATCTATCGAGAAAGTTCAAAAACAAGATGAAGTAAAGATTACGGAAGTCATAGGGGAAGTTAAAGTTGTTGAACGAGAAGATATTGAGTTGACCATAACATCACCTGAAGAAATGGTCATAGAGAAAAGATTAGAAGAAGGAGTTGATGTTGTAGTGGATAAGCAGGAAGTTGCTGAAGAAACAAAAGTGGAAATTGTAACTAAAGAAGCCCTGAAGCTTAAGGAAGCATTTGTAGAACAACAGAATATTGAACCAACAGAGCAAGTCGACACAAAAGATGCAGTACAATTATCCAAACTTATTGAAGAAATTAAAGTTAGTGAACTGCCAAAAGAAATCGAAACTGAAGTGAAAGAAACAAAGGTGGAAGTACTTTGTGCACCTACAACAACTGTTGAGGCTCAGAAATCTGAATTAGTCACAGATACAGTTGAACCTAAAATCGAAGAAATTGCTGCAGAACTACAAACTGTTCCAGAATTCGAAATCAAAGAAACCAAAACTGAAATACTGGCAATGGCAACTGAAATACAAATTGAAGATAGGGAATTAACAGTATCTGAAATGGCTCAAAGGGAATCTAAACTTGCTGAAACAGCTGAACCAAAAACAACCGAAGCAATTGCTGTACAGAGAACAGAAGAAATGGCAATCGAAACTGTGGTGGGTACAGACACTGCCAGTAAAGAGTCTGAAGAAATTGCAAAACAGATTATATTCGAAGCAAAAACGTTAGCAGTTAGTCAAGAAATTGCATTTGAGAAGCAAGAAGGTATATCTGACATTACTACTGAAGAGAAACCAGAAATTGCCACTGCAAACGTTTTGCCAGAATCCAAAGCTGAGGTTAAGCTAATTGAAGCAATTGCTTCAGTTTCAGAAATGTTAGAAAAGAAAGAAGAAATTGGTGAGGTTATTTCTATTCCCGCTGTAGATTCACAAGTTACAGAAATAAAAGAAGAAATGCCATCTGAATTAGTTTGTGTTCAAAAAGAGAGCGTTGGTATACAAGAAATAATTGAAGTCAAGTCTGAAATGACTGGTGAACTATTGGAATCAAAGGTGAATGAAGTTTCTACTCAGCTAAAAGAAGAACCAGAATTGGGTGTGAAAAAAGTAGATGTGTTTGCAGTTGGTTCTGAGAAAATCGAGGAGGTTAAAGAATCTAAAACTGAAGAAATGCCACAAGCGTTTTTGGAAATGGCAGTAGCTGAAGTTACTGAAGGAGATAAACTCGTAACAGAACTGACTGCTACAGCTAAACAAATCGACGTGTTGGCAGCAGCTACTGAAAAAGTTGAAGAAGTGACCGAAGTTAGAACAGGAGAAGTGGCACAAGAATTTTTGAAAATGGCAGTAGCTGACATTACTGAAGGAGATAAATTGCCTGTTGAACTAGTTACCACCGTTGAAGCTAAACAAGTGGATTTATTAGCGGCTGCAGGTCAAAACGTTGAGGAAATAACTGAGGTCAAAACTGGAGAAGTTCCACAAGAATTTTTGAGTATGGCAGTAGCAGAAATGACAGAAGGAGAAAAGCAAATTGGGGTTATTGCTGCAGCTCAAACAACCGTACTAGAAACTGTAGAAAGTGTATCTGCTATTGTAAAAGAAGTAGCTGAAACAACAACAGCTCAAATAATGCAAGAAGTTGCTTCTGCTGTGGAAACTGTCCAAATGGCTGTGTTAGAGGATAGAAAAGCAGGAATTGAGTTACCTGAAGAAAAAGTATCTCAAGTTATGGCTCAGGAGATTCAAGAAGTTGAATTGGATAGACACGTATTAACAACTAAAGTAGAAACACTTGCTGCTGCAGTTGAAACAGTATCAGAGGAACAACAAGCTATTGCTGCTGACATAGTACAAGAAAAACAACTGGAAATGAAGGCCAAGGAAATGAAAGAAGAAATTGCATTAACAACTGTTGAAATTGTCGAAGTAGTTGCAAAAGACGCAGTACAAGCTGCAGGACTTGCCTTCCAAACAGTTACCTCAGATGATGAAGCGTTTGAGGAATGGTCTGAAGATGAAGTAACAGAAGAATCTCAAGCCGAAATTTTTGCTGCAGAATCTGATGAGGAATATGCTTCTGCTGCTGAACCTGCACCTGAAGTTAGTCCTATTGTAGAGAAAGCGAAAGAAGTGGTTGAAGTAGAGAAGGTTGAGGAAATTATTAGCACTCCTGTGCCTACAGAAGAAATCAATATTTTGCAAACAGCAGCAGCTATGAAAGTGACTGAAACTTCAATCGTTGAGGGAGTAGAAGAGATTCAGGTTACTAAACTTGCAGAACAGGAGATAGTAACAGAAGTAAAGGTTTCTCAAGAAGAGAAAGAAATTGAAAAAAGAAACAAGTTGCTTGACAGTTCTGAAAAGACTGCTGATAAAATTCTTATATCGATATTCGAAAATATTGAAGGGCAAATTGTAGAGGAATTGAAAAAATCTGTTAAACGTGTAGAAGTCAAACAAGAAATAACCGAAGAAATAAAGCAAGAAGAAATTTCTGAAGTTACTATTGATAAACTTCCCGAAAAACAAATCGTAGCTGAAGCTGACGTGAAGGAATTAGAAAAACCAGAAATTGAAATGACTGCTGCTCAAGTTATGGCAGCACCAGTTGAACAGGAATTAAAACAAGACATTTCTGAAGTTTCAGCTGAAATTGTGCAGCAAGAAATAACAACTGCTAAAGCTGAAGAAAAATTAGAACTGAAACCTGTAGAAGCACAAAGAGAGGAAGTGCAGGTGATTGCTGCTTCAGCTGAAGAAATTTTGCCTGAAATTGAAAAAGATATTGCAATTGAAATTGAAAACAAGAAGATAGAAGAGGTCATTGCTAAAGAAAAAGAAGAATTGCAACCAGTAGTAGAAACAACAGAAATCCAGGTTATTGCTGCTGCTTCAGAAAAAACCTTAAATCAGGAAATAAGTGAAGTTGGTGAAATTGTTCCTGAAGCAGTTGCTGCTGAGCAAGTCGTAAATGTCGAAGAAGTAAAAGAAGTTAAACAAGACACTGAAAAATTAATTGTACAAGTCATTTCATCTCCAGTTGAAGGAACTGTAGCAGAAATTAAGGAAGAGACTGCTGCAGAAATCATTCAGCAGAAATTGGAAGGTGCGAGTGCTGAGCAGAAACAAGAAATGCCATCAGTTGTTGAAACTACCGAAATTCAAGTAGTCTCTGCTGCTACAGAGGAAACTCTTAAACAAGAAATTCAAGAAGTGGGTGAAATTATTGGTCAGAAAATTGAAGAAACTTCTGCTATAATCCAACAGGAAAGTGTTATTCAAGAGGCTGTCACAGAAGTTGCTGTAACGCCAATTGAAGAAGTCTCACAGAAAGAAATTGAGTTATTGCCGATTGCAGAAACATTGGGACTTGCCACTGAAGTTATTGCTGAAAAGACAGACGTACAAACAACAGTTGCACAGCCCCTATCAGCGCCTAGCGAAGCTGTTATTGTGCAGGATGTACAAGAAGTCACAGCTCTTGTTGATGCAAAACTTGAAGAAAAAACTGCTGAAGTGAAAGAAGACACTAAACCAATAATAGATGTTACAACTCCAGTTGTTGCAGCAATGGCTTCACAAAGTCAATTGGAATCGGCTATAGAAATTGAGAGTAATTTTATGAAGGAAACTGCGGAAGTTGCAATGGCTGAACAGAAAGAAATACCAACAGAGAATGTTGAATTGGTCGCACCTGAAATTTTATCCCTTGCTAAAGAAATTGTTTTGGAAGAAAAAGTGGACGGCGTGGATGAGATTGCAGCAGAACTAACAAAAACTGACGTTGCAGTTATATCAAAAGATGACGTCACACAAGTTGCTGAAACAATACAACAAAAAAGTTTGGCTTTGGCTTCCGTTGAAACCGAAAGTGAGCAAATGCAACAATTAGTTTCTGAAATTACTCCTCAACAAGTTGATGCAGCAAAGGCTGTAACTAAAGAAGTTGAAGAAAGGACACTTGAAATGGCCAAAATATGTGCTGACAAGGTTATTTCATCTATGTTTGAATTGGCGACTCTGGATATACTATCTACTATTTCCAAAGAAACTGAAGTTAAATCGGAGATTGCAACTGATCTTGTTCCAGAGAAAGCCGAAAAGGAAGTAGCTAAGGTTAAAGATGAAGAAATGCCAAAAGTTGAAGAAACTAAAGTGCAAGTTATGGCAGTATCTAGTGTAAGTGTATTAGAGGAAAAGGAAGAGAAAGTGAGCGAACTGGATAAACATAAAGAAAAAAGAATACAACATACAGCAGAAATCTGTGCTGAAAAAGTATTACAAAGTATGTTTGAGACTGCAATGCCACAAGTACTTCAACTTGCTATCGAAGAAAAGGTCAAACAAAAAGATGAACTTGCTACAGAAATTATTAGTGAGACAATTCCGAAAGTCAAAGCTGAAAAGATTGTTGAAACTAAACCTGAAATTGTGCAAACTGAGACTGAAATATCTTCAGACGTAGCGAGAGCACAACAATTATTACTTAAATCGGCTGAAAAATGTGCAGAGAAGATAATGGCAACAATATTTGAAGCTGTGGGTGAAGAAATGGAAACTGTTGAAGAAATTATAGACGAAGAAATTGCTGAACAAGTAGTTGAGGTAAAGGAAACATCACCTGAAAAGTTACTGGAACTGCAGAAGAGTCAACCACAGGTTTTGGCACAAGCTGATGTTGTTTCACTAACTGCAGAGGCAGCAAGTGAAATAAAACTTGAAGAAAAGATTACAGAAGCATCAGTGGTCACAGCAGCAGCTGCAGAGGCTGTTGAAATTACCCAGGAAATTATTCTTGCTGCACCTACTGAACATGTCGTAGAAGAAATACCAGAATCCGTATCAAGCTTACCAGATGTAAGGGAGGCAGTTGCTCGAGTTAAAGAGGATGTTGAATTCACAGAAAAGGAAGTAAATAAAGAAACGGTTGAGAAAGAACCTAAAATAATTGAAGAACTATTAGAACCAATTGTGAAAGCTTCAATTGTACAAGCAGATGTATCGTTCTTGGAAGATCAACAACAACATATTATAGTAGATTCCATGGCATTGGTTGATGAAAAGTTAGAAATTGTTCCTGATTCTGAAATTGTGTGTAATGAAGCGATAATGATAGCAGAACCAATTGAACCTGAAAAAGAGAAGTGTGAAATCCACAAAGATGAAGAGAAACCCAAAACTGAAATTGCAGACGTTGCAGAAATACCGGAATTGGAAATACCTGTTCCTAAATCAGAGGTAACATTACATACACTGCCTCAAGTTGAAACAATTGAAGATACAGAAGTGACATTACAAAGAGAAAATCAAATGAAAGCGGAAGATGTAGAAAGTTCAGCTGTTCTTACATTAAAAAAGAAAGAAGAGGAAAACGAAGTTTTTGAGTCTGTGTTAATTAAAAAGAAAGCAAAAGAAACAGAAACTGTGGAAGCTGATGGCACTATATCAATTAAACACAAAACGGATGATGAATCAGCTGAAACAGAAATTTCTCGAGAGATTGTTTCGGAAGTGAAGAAGGATGAAGAAGAGAAAAAAGAAACTCAAGCTACTAAACGTGAATCTATTAAGAAAATTGTTGAATCAGAAATTGAACAATTTGGAATTCAACAGCAAACAACAGTAGACATCACAAAAAAAGACGATGAAACTGTAAAAGAAGAGGCTGAAAGTGTGCAGATTATTAAAAAGAGTAAAACTATTGATCAGACTACACGGGAAATAGAAGAGAAGAAATTAAAAGTAGAGGAAGAAGCAAAAAAGAAAGCTGAAGAAGAGAAATTGAAAGCAGAAGAAGAGGCCAAAAAGAAAGCTGAAGAGGAAAAATTGAAAGCAGAGAATGAGGCTAAAAAGAAAGCTGAAGAAGAGAAATTGAGAGCAGAAGAGGCACAAAAGAAAGCTGAAGAAGAGAAATTGAAAGCAGAGGAGGAAGCCCAAAAGAAAGCTGAAGAAGAGAAATTGAGAGCAGAAGAAGCACAAAAGAAAGCTGAAGAAGGAAAATTGAAAGCAGAAGAAGCACAAAAGAAAGCTAAAGAAGAGAAATTGAAAGCAGAAAATGAGTCTAAAAAGAAAGCTGAAGAAGAGAAATTGAAAGCAGAGAATGAGGCTAAAAAGAAAGCTGAAGAGGAGAAATTGAAAGCAGAGGAGGAGGCCAAAAAGAAAGCTGATGAAGAGAAATTGAAAGCAGAGAATGAGGCAAAAAAGAAAGCTGAAGAAGACAAATTAAAAGCAGAGAATGAGGCTAAAAAGAAAGCTGAAGAGGAGAAATTGAAAGCAGAGGAGGAAGCCAAAAAGAAAGCCGAAGAGGAGAAATTGAAAGCAGAGGAGGAGGCCAAAAAGAAAGTCGAAGAGGAGAAATTGAAAGCAGAGGAGGAGGCCAAAAA